>NW_020717209.1:31709-54745 GCF_900518725.1 Notechis scutatus | reverse complement strand
TTCCGTATCTTTTTAGCACGGGAAATTTAGTTCTAGCCTGAGCTTACATCAGCATCTTTCAGTAAAAGAACCTATCACTTCAAACAAATGGAGTTGAGGGTCTTTCTTTCCGAAGGGATCGGACTGGGGTAGGTCTGAGAGATGTAGTCTAATAATTCTGACACTTATTTGATGTTTGGGTCATTTTTTTCTCTTTTTTGTACACAATTTTGTTTTGTTTTGTTGTTACTGTGGGATGTAGGTTTTTCTGTTTTGTATAGTGTTTTATTTCATTAGTGTTGAGAAAACATAAGAAATATAAAAAGATAAAAAATTGGATGTGGGTAATATATTACTAATATAGATATGGTGTTAAAAACACACATTACTATTTTAAGTATATCTAAAAGTGCTTAGCTTAAAAGCCCTACAATGCAGTGGTGAGATTCAAAACATTTTACTGCCGGTTTTGTGGGTATGGCTTGGTGGGCATGGTTAAGTGGGGTTGTCCATGTGACTGGGTGGGCGTGGCTTTTTTTTTCTTTTTGCTTTTTTGCAGCCACCCCCCACCCGTTTTTCATGCCTTCTGGGTCTCAGGCAAGCCTTGGGGGGGGGGGGGGGGGGCGTTTTTGCTCCCAGAAGGCTCCCCTGGGGCTCAGAAAGGCAAAAAATGGAGGGGGGGCTGTGCCCCTCCCTCCATTTTTTGCCTTCCTGGGCCTCAGCAAGAGGAATCCTGGCACAGCTGATCGTATGAACAGCTGATTGTCAGGAGGAAAAAGAAAGAAATACCTTAAGGGGCGAACATCTGGCAGGTGGGGTGAATGAGCATTGGGCGGGCAGGGCAAGTGAGCCAGCGGCAACTGGGTGACCAGGTCGGGGGCATGGCCAGCCAGAACTTACTACCGGTTCGGAGACCCATGCCAAGTCCTTCCTACTGGTTCGTTTGAACTGGCTGAATACCACCACTGCTACAATGTCTTGGCACCCAGGTACCTGAAGAAATGCAATTCCCATATCAACCTGAATGCATTGAAATAATCTGTGTAGATTCATCTCTGGATTTGAAACAAGGTGACAATACCACTAAATTTCAAATGAGGAGTTAGTGCCTCCAAGATCCGAAATGAAGTTGCAGTGCCCCAGGATCTGAAATTAGGCAGTTTGCGGATTGGTCAATTTATAGACTTCCCTCTCAGAATGATTTGCCAGGTCCTACTCTAATTCCCTCCCCTCCAAATTCAGTATTTTAATTTTAACCTCCTGTTTTAACTTAAAGTTACAATAATAATAGATTATTATACCAGTTTTTATGCTGGGTTTCTTATGATTTGATTTTCTTGAAAGCCATCTGGGAAACAAATTAACTAAAGCTGTGATATAAATATATAAATTTAACATTTGCAATGGGATTATCTTTTTTCCCTGCTGTGCTGCATAGTTCCTTTCAAAATAGTTACTTCCATTTAATTAACTTCTCAAGTATTTAAGGAAGAGGTTCTGCTACTTGATTAACGCTTGAAGGATTTTCCTAGGCTATGCACTGACCAAGTGAGTGTCCAGAACCAGGTTGTGTTTTGATCTGAGCAGGCTGTTGGGGTACTGGGCTGCTATGATTCTTGATGGCATCAGTGCTTATTATAGAGGCTATGTCCTTCTGGGAAACCTTTGCCATGGGGAGTTCCTCCACCATGATCCCACTTTGCCGTTGCCGACGACGTTTCTTGCTCCACAGTTCATGACAATCCTGCCAATGAGGAAGGCTAGAAAGACAACACACAAACATTAGAGACAATAGTGGCAAGGGTAGCCAATCAAAAGTAGAATTCTAATATTAGATTACTGGTATTTCTCTCCTCATAGATGATGTTTACCCTAATAGTTCAAAGCAAAACTTCTCTTCTTCCCCATGTTTTAGCAACTCTTATATAAGCCCCAAAAGGATGTCATTTGGGGTGAGTGAATGACTCAGAGGAGGGCTAAAGCTTGTCTTAAACTTCACAAAAGGGTTTAAAGGCATATAGAGGGTGCAAGAATTGCACTACTGCCTTTTGCAAAGCTTAAGACATATATATAATTGGGCCATTTCAGTAAATAAAATGTAGAATTGCAAGAAAATGTGGTTTGTAATCTGGACATGCCTATTGTTTTCTGATCAAACAATTCACTCCTTGCCTCATCTACCTGTAGCCTCCGCGCATTCCATATGGTCCTTGACCCCCCCAAAAAGGGTGTGTGTGGCTATGTGTATATGTATTACAGGAATAGAGGAGATGGCCAACAGCATCTTTGCATATACTAAGAAAGAGCAGGCGTTGGGACTGAAACACAAGGAAGATAATTCTAAGCAATTCACATCCTTCAAAGTTTAAGTACTTTGTAAACCAAGGGTGGGGTTCCTTTTCCCTGTGACATGCAGGTTGACTAAGTTCCTTGAATCTTCTGCATTTATTCATGCTAGTATATTTATGAACATGCCTCCTTCCTAATTGTGCAGGCAGTGATTCTAAAGGCATATTTTTATGAGTGAAGATAACATATCTGCCTTGCTATGAATCCAACAAATCTACCACATATACTGTATACCACATCTAAAAGACTAGGTATTTCATTCCGCAACGTTTCCTTCCATTAGAGCAGGGGTGTCAAACTCAAGGCTTGATGTGGCTAGATCTGGCCCGCGGGGCTACCCTTGAGACAGTGAATGACTGGACCCCAGCGCCTCAGTCCTGGCCCAGACGCTAATCTATAATTTGATGTTCCAGGTCGGATGGCCACCATCCAGTTATAGATCAGCACCACACCCACCACCAGTGCCTCCACTGCCTGCTCGCCGGCCTGGCCTTGTGACCTGTGAGGCTTCCCTTTCACTGGGACTGCCCCCACCCCACCCTGCGTGACTGTGATGACCCGGAGTGTCCCACAAATGTAACAAAAACCAAAACTTAAATAAATGGTCTTTAATGCCTTCAACTTGGCTTCACTGTTCAATTGTTCACAGTTGGAGATTAAACTCTTTCCAAAATAACATTCCAAACGAAAGAAATACAGTCCAAACTCAAAGAGCAGATAACGAAGCAATAAAAAAAACAACCAAAAACAAACCACACTGAAGAAAGTTCCACGACAGACCAAGATAATTAATTACAAACTTCAAGAAGATAATCAGGTATAGTCCATTGGAAGAACGCCAACCAAGATAAACCTCATCCAGGAATAAAACACTCTTTGTTTCCAGCATTTGCTAGCATGCAGGTCCAAACTTTTATGCAGTTCTCACACCTGCATCCCATGAAGAGGATCAAGGCCCTCTCCTCCCAAGTAGACCACGTCTTTCCCTTATCCTCTCCTCCCTGCGTGTCCTAGGATGGATAGGGGATGGGCCTGGGTCCTCCTCTGCCTGCTCAGCCAGCCTCTGCCCTTCCCCAGCCTCCTCCGCAACCCCTGGAGCCACCCTTCCACTCCCTGTTGGCTGTTCCTCCTCTCCCTCAGAGTCAGTCTCCACCAGGGGCATGACAGTGACAAAGCCACAGCTGTGGTAAGCACGGCCACCGGCAGCGCTGCCAGTCTCCTCCTCCCCTCATCCCTTCCAGAGCGTAGAGGAAGGAAGGAGATGGGAATGAGAGGAGGGAGGCAAGGAGGAGGGAAGGAAGATGAGAAGGAAGGAAGGAAGGAGAAAGAAGCAAGGTTTTTTGTGGGGAGGCACCAAAAGAAGTAGCATTCCTTGGGTTGGAAGCAGCAAAGGCAGAAAGGGAAAGTAAACCTCAGACCCTGCAAACTAAGCGCAGTTCCTGCCGCTCACAGGAAAAGAAAAAGGGGAGCCGAAAGCGGAAAGGGGAGGAAGGAAGGAAGGAGAGAGATGGGTATAAGGAAAGGAGGAGGAAGGGGAGGGGAAGGAGATGGGAATGAGAAGGAGAGAAGGAGGGAGGGGTGGGAGGGAGGAGGGAGATGGGAATGAGAAGGAGGGAGGCAGGGAATCTGGCCACGCCCACCCTGGCCACATACCCCCCCCCCCCCCCGGCCCACCCCCCCCCCCCCCCCATGGTCAACCACAACCCTGATGCGGCCATCAATGAAATTGAGTTTGAGACACCTGCCTTAGAGAGAGGGATACTTACTCTGGCGGATCCATCTTGCTGATATCAACATCCTTCAGGAAATCACTCTGCAATGCTTGCTCTGCTGTATATCGTTTGCTGGGGTCCAGTGTTAGCATATTGTCTAACAGGTCGAGGGCAGCAGAAGGCATACTGGAAGATGAGAAAAAAAAATTGGGGGGGGGGGGGAAACCCAGTCTCCACAATAATCAGCACTGCTATTTGATATAATTTTCAAATATTTAAGGCAACCTGCATACTTTTTATCAGGTATAGCCAACTTGTAGCACACAACTATGTACTGTGTGCCTCCGTAGCCCTCTCCAACTATGAACAATAGGGCCATGTAATACTTCAGTATCACTCTCCAAAATGTGCTTCATAGAACATGGGAACACAAACGTAGTCCTTGTCTGCTTTATGCTTTTACCAGGTAATTCAACTGGCACCTGCAGAATCACATTTTTAGAGGGGAGCACTCCCTTGAAAGGTGCGTCAGACTGACATATTTGGTGTCAAGGGCATGGAAATTATTCACTGAACATACAGTAGATACATATGTGTCTATCATAATGCAATCTGATACTTGCAAGCACATATGGGATGCTGCCGGTTCACACCGGTTCTACCAAACGGGTAGTGCCAGTGAGCAGTTGTACCTGCCCACCCGCCCCCACCCTTTCCTGTCCTATATTTCCTTGTTTTTTAGCTCAGCTGATTCGTGCGGCAGACAAGATTGCTGCACCTCAGCTGTTTTACTCATCAGCGCTAATGGAAGCTAAGTTTTGAAGCTTGAAATCAGTGGTTTTTGAACCCTATGCGCTCTCATAGAACCGGTAGTAAAAAAGGTTGAATCCTACTAGTGCTTGCAAGCATCTGGAAAATTGTGCTTCAAACCCACGTGTTTATAATTATCAATCATAAAGTGTTTGAAGAACTGCTAGTAGTCAAAGCAGATGTTTCTGGATTACATGGATAAGTATGACTTCATATTAGTCATTTCCATATGTTCATGTAAAAACCAATCAAGTGTACCAGCTCTAGAAGAAAGGATGCAATGATCTCAATATTTGGTATCAGCCACAATAGCAAAAGCAATAACACTGCTTCATAGTGCTTTTACAGCCCCCTCTAAGTGGTTTAAAGAGTCAGCATATTGCCCCAAAAACTCTGGGTCCTCATTTTACTGACCTTGGAAGGATGGAAGGCTGAGTCAAACTTGAGCCAGTGAGAATTGAACTGCTGGCAGTTGGCAGAATTAGCCTACAATACTGCATTCTAACCACTGCGCCACCACAGCTCTTAACATTAGGATTAAATCACTGCTAAATGAGCCACATTTCTTTCCTGCTGAAAAACTTCTGTCTTAGGACATGGATCACCATGATGTTCAGAGGTCTAATGCTCTTCCTTTTCTGGCTAACCAAATGACTCTATTCACTTCCAGTAGATGTAGAACTCACCTAAATTCTGTGGCTTTGTGTCCATTAATGTTTTACGAACCCTAGAAGTTCACATGTATTGAAGTTCATAGTCCAGTACAATTAACAACACACATTGAGCCAATAAAGTTATCTAAAACTGCAATAAGCATACATAAGACATAGCTGCTAACAATTTCACCTTTCTCTTCCCCATCCTCAAAAGTTGATCTAGTGGTTAAGACACCAGGCTAGAAACCAGGAGACTGAGTTCTAGTCCCACCTTAGGCATGAAAACTGGCTGGTTTGGGCCTGTCATTCCTTCTCAGTCCAGCCTACCTCACAGAGTTGTTATGGGGCAAACAGGATGAAGAAGGAATATTCGATATGTTTGCCACTTTCAGTTATTTATAAAAATTAAATTAACATTAAATTTATTATTTAAAAAAGGTTGCTCCCTAAACGTCTATCTTAACCTGTTTCCTGAAAGGGATGATCCCAAGCTGCACAACATGCTATGCTCTCACCCAAAGAGCACTACATAAACATACAAGGAAAACTCCTCCCGTAGGCGCCTACGATATTGCTTCTTTGGTTTCATGGTGTTGAAGTAGGGGAGTTTGATGACATCTGGCCATACAGCTGGACAGGGGCTCCCACAAAGACGGCTGAAAGGAAATGTAAGCACTGTTTTGAATCTCTCAATAAACATAATACTTGAATTAAAATCACTTAGTTCTTTGGTTATTTTCAAATTATTCACCCAACTCTAACACCAAATAGTGCAATAATCTCTCTCTCTCTCTCTCTCACACACACACACACAAATCAACATGCATGCAATGTGGAGAGAAGATGGATAACTTTATAAGAAAGTTTAGTGTAGTGGTTAAGGTGCTGCCCTAGAAACTAGGACACCCTTAGGCATGAAAGCCGGAAGACTGGGCCTGTCGCACTCTCTCAGCCCAACCCACCTCACAAGGTTGTTGTTGTGGGGAAAATAGGAGGCAGGAGTATTAGGCATGTTCACTGCCTTGAGTAGACCAAAATATATTTTAAAAGGCAGGATAAAATAATAATAACAACAACAACAACAACAGCTTCCATCCTGCGGCAATAGCTGTAACACCATCAAACATCCAGATTTGCCTATCCCAGGTCCTTGGTAAGGACTCGATAGGTAGACAAAAATGCCAAACCCAGTGTGAACATCTGGAAAATGTTGTTGAAAATAAGAAGGTGAAGATCTTGTGGGACTTTCGAATATAGACAGATCGTCATTTGGAACACAACACACCAGATATCACAGTTGTCAAAAACCAAAATGTACAATTTATTGATATCGCTGTACCAGGAGACACCAGAGTTGAAGAAAAAGAACTGGAAAAAATCACAAAATATCACGACCTGGCCATCGAAACTACGCGATTATGGATGAAACATGTAACAATGATACCCATTGTGATTAGGGCACTTGGTACCATGTCCAAGAATTTTGCAAAATACATCAAGAAGTTGTAGCTTCCTGCTCTACCGCCAGTGGAGCTGCAAAAGACTGCGCTACTCAGAACAACATACATTTAAAGGAGATACTTGGTTGATACCCAGGATGCTGGCAGCAACCCGTATCAACCATCACAGCCAGTCAATGATATTTGTGATACATTTTTAAATGTTCAGTTGACTGAGTTTCATGTTTAATGAATAAGTTTATAATACTAATACTAATAATATACAACTAAAGCATGAACAGAAAAAAAGCAATTTTCATAAACTTTATGAAGATTAGGCACAAGATTAACTAAAGGTGAAACTCGAAAAATTAGAAGATCGTGCAAAAGTTCATTTATTTCAGTAATGTAACTTAAAAGGTGAAACTAATATGGGAGATAGACTCATGACATGCAAAGCAAGATAGTTCAAGCCGTGATTTGTCATAATTGAGATGATTATGGCTTACAGCTCATGAAAACCCCAAATCCACAATCTCAGAAAATTAGAATATTGGGAAAAGGTTCAATATTCTAGGCTCAAAGTGTCCCACTCTAATCAGCCAATTAAGCCATAACACCTGCAAAGGGTTCCTGAGCCTTTAAATCGTCTCTCAGTCTGGTTCAGTAGGAATCACAATCATGGGAAAGACTGCTGACCTGACAGTTGTGCAGAAAACCATCATTGACACCCTCCATAAGGAGCGAAAACCTCAAAAGGTAATTGCAAAAGAAGTTGGATGTTCCCAAAGTGCTGTATCAAAGCACATGAATAGAAAGTTATGTGGAAGGGAAAAGTGTGGAAGAAAAAGGTGCACAAGCAGCAGGGATGACTGCAGCCTGGAGAGGATTGTCAGGAAAAGGCCATTCAAAAGTGTTGGGGACTTTCACAAGGAGTGGACTGAGGCTGGAGTCAGTGCATCAAGAGCCACCTCACACAGACGGATCCTGGACATGGGCTTCAAATGTCGTATTCCTCTTGTCAAGCCGCTCCTGAACAATAAACAACTTCAGAAGCGTCTTACCTGGGCGAAAGAAAAAAAGAACTGGTTTGTTGCTCAGTGGTCCAAAGTCCTCTTTTCTGATGAGAGCAACTTTTGCATCTCATTTGGAAACCAAGGACCTAGAGTCTGGAGGAAGAATGGAGAGGCACACACTGCAAGATGCTTGAAGATCCAGTGTGAAGTTTCCACAGTCTGTGTTGATTTGGGGAGCCAAGTCATCTGCTGGTGTTGGTCCACTGTGCTTCATTAAGTCCAAGGTCAACGCAGCCGTCTACTAGGAGATTTTGGAGCACTTCATGCTTCCTTCCGCAGACGAGCTTTATGGGGATACTGACTTCATTTTCCAGCAGGACTTGGCACCTGCCCACACTGCCAAAAGCACCAAAACCTGGTTCAATGACCATGCGATTACTGTGCTTGATTGGCCAGCAACCTTACCTGACCTGAACCGCATAGACAATCTATGGGGCATTGCCAAGAGAAAGATGAGAGACATGAGACCGAACAATGCAGAAGAGTTGAAGGCCGCTATTGAAGCATCCTGGTCTTCCATAACACCTCAGCAGTGCCACAGGCTGATAGCTTCCATGCCACGCCGCATTGAGGCAGTAATTGCTGCAAAAGGGGCCCAAACCAAGTACTGAGTACATATGCATGCTTATACTCTTCAGAGGTCCAATATTGTTCTATGTACAATCCTTGTTTTATTGATTGCATGTAATATTCTAATTTTCTGAGATTGTGGATTTGGGGTTTTCAAGAGCTGTAAGCCATAATCATCTCAATTATGACAAATCACGGCTTGAACTATCTTGCTTTTCATGTAATGAGTCTATCTCACATATTAATTTCACCTTTTAAATTACATTACTGAAATAAATGAACTTTTGCACGATATTCTAATTTTTCGAGTTTCACCTTTATATACCATCACTCAGGACTTTCCTATTTGTAGAACAATCATGATTGATTTAACTTTTAACCAGAATTTTTTCACATTAAAGGTAAGAGAAAAATCTAGCTGCTAAATATTAAAGAGGAAATACACAAAGAGTATGCATAAATGATTTTCAGTTCTGTCTAGTTCAACTCCAATTTTATTTTAAATATCCCAAAGGTTTTTATAAATAGCTATTGGCATGATCTTTACAATTGAAGTAGAAAGGGCATCAGGGAGAAAAAGAAATATAATTTGGGCAGCAGGAGTGAAATTTCCATGAATGATCTCTAAATGCAGAAGATATATATAAGTACAGTGATCTTAAGTATTTAAAGAAAGAACCTATTTTTCTGTGGTATTCAGAGCACGCAGAAATGTCTCCCCATTCATATACAACAGAATAGAACTTTCCTTGTACAAACTGAAAATCCTGACAAACTCAGAGATTATTAAGATTAGCTAAAGATGACACTTTGATACGAATAATAAAAATGTGTCGAGGCAATGGGTTTCAGATTTTAGAAAGATCCCCAACAACAATTACGTTACAGGGAAGATTTTGTAGCTGATGAAACTGGAAACACTATTTTCTGAGGAATAGGTAGATGTTATGTGACAAGCTAAATAAGCTGCAGAACTATTGTTTTCTGATTCTGCCTCTTTCCCAACTTTGTATGGGATTTAAAAAGAGCCTAAATGCCAGCTTCTAGTCCTCTGACAGTACCATTAGAACCACATTCAAAATTATAGCTAAGAATAAGCTGCACATATAGAATTCTGGGGTCCTGTCTGCTGAAGAGTGGATTGACAGGCTGGAGACAGGTACTCAGAAGATAAGAAACAGTTACATACATTCAAGAAACACAAGAAAGGCACTTTTCTCCAAATAAGAAAACATCTATATACATTTCTAACATGAGCAACCAGTTGGTACATATTGTTCATAGATCTGATCTGGACCTAATATAATTGCTGGCAATTCCAGCAACTATCACAACTGCTGGCACTGCCAAGGCAAAATACACAAACTACTTTCTGTGCCCAATCTCCTTTCCACCACTCACAGAATGCTTTACCTGATTAATTCAAGCTGAGACAACTCAAGATTAGCTTGAAAAACAGGTTTCTTTGTGAACAGTTCCCCAAGGATGCAGCTAGGAAGAAAACAGAACAAGCTAAAACACCAATAGCAGGGTGGGGGTGGGGGGTGGAGATAACCAGCAAATTGTCAATGAAAGGTGCATGCAAAGGAGTTCATAATGTTATCTACTTTTACAGAGCAGCATTTTCCCATTGCCTTGTGGAATAGTTAGGCCTTCATTATTTCTGAAGAAAATTACTGCCATGAACAGTAGTAATATTTCAGTTCACATTTATAAAAAAAGAACAGTACAGTATCTTAAATATAAAAACCTAAAGGTTCTTTTTTAAGAAATGAGCTCTTGCATGTGCTTGTGGCTACTGTCCTAAAGAAACAGTAAAAATTGATATTTATCATACTTAAGGTGGATCAAAAGTATATGCCATTTCAACCACACTATGCTTAAAGTTTGAGGTATGAGTGACTGCAGATAGTAGCCACAAGCTAACATCAAAATCAAAACAAAATTGTCACTAGCTTACCCACAGCTCCAGACATCTATAGCTGGTGTGTAACGCTCCTCGCCTAGCAGCAACTCAGGTGGTCGATACCATAGTGTAATGACTTTATTGGTATATGGACGGCTAAGTAAAAAAAAAACAATTATATAAAAAAAACACTTTAGGCTCAATTCTATAACAATAGAAGAAAACAGATGATGCAATCAACAGTAGCACTTTTAAGCCACTAGAAGTTTTATCTAAAGTTGTCCTGAAGCCCTATCAGAGCATTTGGAATGAAAAGTGATGAATTTATAGTCACAGAACTGTGTATCTATGTATCACACTTCAGAGACAAGAAATAATAAAACTGCCTCTGATCTCACACAAACATTCCTCGCTCTACAGAAAACTATCACATATCAGGAGATCAAGGAGGATACCTTCATTGGCAGAGAAAGATAGGTCAATGCTTTCTCTCTGGTTTTAGTTTTAAACAAAATTAGGAAAATCACTGCTTTTATGGTTGGTGGAACTAAGGCTCAGAATAATTTGCCTAATGGCTTCAATCAAGTTCAAGACTGAGGTGTGTTAGAAGTAAACTATAAACTTAGTTTATAAGTCCAAAACACAAACAAGATTATACCAGGCAATAAACAGGCAAAGACATGCAATCAGCTCCCTCATTAACACCACTGACTCAAAAAGAGAGGCATCAAAGGTAATTCCTATATACTTGTATTCCACGTGTGGAATGGGACAATTAACCACAGGCACATGGCTATGCCCACTTCACCCCCCACAGCAGCCAACCCGTCATGGGGCATTTATCATTGACTGTGTCCAATAGGAAGGCACAGCAGGGACGCATGGTTACTTATCCTGCGTTGTGGACTGGCTGGGGATAAGAATCCTTTGACAAATTGCCCAGGAGGAGGGTGCATTGAAGGAGCGTTGGCAAATGGTCGGCTGACGATAAATGCCCGCAATGGGTCAGCTGCGGTGGAGGCCCCACAGTGAAGTAGGCACAGCTATGTCAACCATGGTTAATTATCTTAGACCCTGCAAGTGAATTCAATAAGGTTTGTACAGAAGTCCATCCTGGCGTATTATGGTTAAAATATCTAAAGTCATGTCTACACGCCTCTTAAACATCTTACCTTTCTTCTGAACTGTAAAGTCGGGCAAGACCAAAGTCTGCCAGCTTGATCTGCCCACTACAAAAAGATAATAATGGACATTTAATAATAAAGTCTTACAGAAAAGGGCAACAATATATGAACCAAAATTACTGAATTGGCAGCAGGCTCCTATAAGTCACACTTTCGAAAACAGAGAGATCTCCTACAGAAGTGGTCTACACAAAATTATCCTACTAATTTATATATATAACTCTATTTTCCAACTAAAAATCTATCTTTTATAGAGGTCTTGGGGGCAGGAAGAATGCATGGAAATACTACTTCAGTTCCTTGACTTTTTTTTTCTTTTTCCAGTGTAATAGTGGGGAAAATATGCAGCAGGAACTAAATTACAAATGGTGAAGGAAGGCAATTGAGAAATAGCCTCAGCATTTTTAAATTATCAGGACCAGATCCAATAGCTCTGCTGAGACCAGCTGCACTTGATCTGCCCTCTTTCTGAACTGTTTCCATAATAAGAACTACTATTTTAGTCTTTCCTACAATGTATTTTACTTTGTAAACATGAGGTTGGGAACCCAAAATGTAACCGTCTCACCCCATGGGAATGGCCCACCCCACCCATACTGGTAGCGGGGGCATACTGCAGATGACTGTAAGTTAACCAGAGTTACCTTGAGGTAAGACAGGTGGCCTATAGTATTTATAAATAAATAAATATAAATATTAAAATCCCATCAGCCAAGGAATTTCAACTGGCAGGATCCAGGAAAAGAATCTTCTCTGCCATGGCTCCTGCCCTCTGGGACATCCTACCCCAAGGTGAGACTGGTTTCCACCCTCTGGACTTTTCATAAGAGCCTTAAGACCTGGCTCTGCCATATGGTTTGGGAACTCAATGGGGGAGCTTCATGCTGGAGGTGGTGGACTAATTAAAATCTAATCCCACCCCCCTCCCTGTGTATCCAGCTCCCTCCTTTGCCATCTTGTGTTAATGATTTTATCTGCTGTGTTATTTTATAATTCATGATTTTAATGTTTTTTAATGTTTTTAAGTTGTAAGCCACCCAGTGTCATTGGACACAAGATGGGCAGCAAATAAATTTCATAATAATAGAATAGGAATATGTTAAGAATTCATTTCAGAAATCAAATCCAGAAAGCACACACAGATTACTGATTCAGCAGGATTCAATAACTTGTTCATATACATGAGTAAAACGTACAATACCAATAGTAGATTCTTCCAACGTAACACAAGCAGAGAATAGTTTCAGTTTCAACAGACAAGCCCAGACAAGAACAGACTTGTTTTCAGCTTCAGAGCACAGAGCAGAGATAAGCCACGCCCAGACTCCCTCTTTAAATTTCAGTCTCTAATTCAGCTCCCATTGGCTGATCTATTGCCATGCTATTCATTGGCTGACCTTGTTACCATGTCTCTGACAGTTCATGAACATTCTGACAGAATAGGAATGGGAATGGGAATGGGAATGGGAATAGAATAGAATAGAATAGAATAGAATAGAATAGAATAGAATAGAATAGAAATGTTCTGAGAAGTTCTCTGGCTGAGGTCAGATTAAAATATGGCGTTTGGCTCAGCTGTTTGGCAGCAACAGTGCTGTGAACACAGAGGGCACCCGGAACCAGAGCTGTGGCTTGACCGCAAGGGTAGGACCAAGGGCAGTGATGGCATTGGCACCAGCGACAAGTGTCAGGCTGTGGGGATGGAGCTGAAGCTGGGACTGGAGCTGGCCAAGGATGGAGCAGTGGCTTGCTCCAGAGGTGTGGAGTGAAGCCCCACAGTTGAGACCAAGGCCAACTGTTGGTGAGGGCGACAGCAGCAGCATTTGATGCTGGGTCATGGAAGGAGCCCCACAGGTGAGACTGAGGGTGGTGGTGATGAGAGGCAAACAACGGAGACTGGCCAGTGCCATGAGGACTGAGGATGAGCAGCAATGCTGCAACAGGGCCTGAAGACAGGGGCCAGGGAGTTGAAAATGTTGGAGCTGGTAACTTGTGACTGGGGCCTCTGCAAAAGCAGTGGTGGTGGTCAAGGGCTGGCATTCCAAGAGTGGGACCCAGAGCAGGTGTTACAAAACTACAGCTGGAGCTTCGTGGCCCCTATGAAATATTTTGGAAGACCTAAAACCAAAGGTGGAGCAGGTGACTTGAATCGGTGGCGCAGTGGTCCTCATAAGGAGACTAGGAAAAAACTTGAGGGGAGTGTGCCCTCCCAATAAGAATGGGACAATTTGCCACAGCCAGCTTGGCTCAACCAGCTCATCGCCAAGTTGCCTCAGGACAACTCCACACGGCAAACTTGCTGCAGGGACAACTCACTGTGGGCGGCCAAAGGGAGAGCCAGGCAGGCGGGTGAGTAAGCGTGTGGGCAGAGTGCAGACTTCAGAGCAGTGGCCAGGAGTGTTCCATTTTCACATATCTCTCTACCACCACCGTCATGCGAAGCTCCAGGCCAAAGAGGACGGCAGTGGTGGTGATGGTAGCAGTCATGGACCTATCCCAGATGATCTCAGGCCTGACTCGGAACAGTGGTGACATACTGGAGGTGATCTTTCAGAATAAACAGAGTTGGAAGGGACGTTGGAGGTCTTCTAGTCCAACCTCCTGCTCAAGCAGGACACCCTATAGCAAATAGCTGTCCAGTCTCCTCCAGTGATGGAGCACCCACAACTTCTGAAGGCAAGCTATTCCATTGGTTAATTGCTCTCACCATTAGGAAATTTCTCCTTAGTTCTAGGTTGCTTCTTGGTTAGTTGCCATCCATTGTTTCTTGTCTTGCCTTTTGGTGCTTTGGAAAATAGATTGACCACCATCTTCTTTGTGGCAGCCCCTCAAATACAGGTAGCCCTTGACTTCCAACAGTTCATTTATTTTTATTTTTTATTTTTTTTACATTCTTCTAAGATTTTATTAATTCAAACATGGACATACAAAACACAAAACATAAATACCTAAAACTTCTTTTTGGAAAGCGGCTTACCCCGGGTTACCTCTTTTTATACAAACATAAATCAAATTCATACTCACTTAATATACTGTTTCATATCTTAATTAACATTTTGTATTTTCTATATATTTTCTCTCCTCTATTCACTCTCATAATTCTATTATATTTATTTCATCTCATTTTAAATAATTATACTTGTATCTTTTGTCTGTTCTCTTCAATTATCTATTTATCTTTTCTTTCTAATACAATATTTCTCCTGTAGTCACTGGTTGAAGTATGACAACTTTTTATCTTTCCCCTAGATTTGACACTTGAAATAATACATACTTTCCATACTGATTCTGCTTAGCACAAAGTACATTTTAAAATAATAAAACAAAAATAAAAAAGGGATTGAGTTTATAGTATGATCAAAACAATATTCCATAGAAAATTAAACTCTATTATTTACTCTTAAACATTTTATATATTCCCTTTAATACATTAACTCATAATATTTCACTTTTCTAACTCAGTTTCAAATACTAATATCTACAATACAATCTTATGTACTTTTGCAGAATCATTTTTTTTTTAATTTAAATTTTACCCTTTATCTCTGAAAAAAACCTTTTTTTTAGCATCTTGTTTTAAACCTTTATGGCTTCCCTTTCCTTTTTCCCTTCCTTTCTTATCAATTCTGGTCTTTTTGCCCCCCCATCTCTCAAATTCCACTTTTTTGATCTTCCCTCTCTGTTGTGTTTCTCTTTTCTGTTGCTTTCTGGCATTGCATCGATTTTTCATCTTATTTTCCCCTTTCTTGGTTGCTTTTTTAAGTTCTGAATTCTCCATTTTCTTTCCCCCCTTGTTCTTTTCAGCTATAATTTTTTGTCCATTAAAGATGGCTTCTCCTTCTTCATCCCAGTCCTCTTGTTCTTGTATTTCTTGGTAAGTGGAAATCGCCATTTCCAAAAAACGAAAGATAGATCCAAAAGAGCCCTTGCCTTCTTGTTCCTCTTCTTGTAGCTTTTGAAATTCCATTTGTAATTCTTGCACAGATAATGCCATTTTTTATTTTTTTTATTTTTAAAAGAACAACCCAAACGTTTTTAGTCTTTCAAGAAATAGTTCCCCAAAAATCCCAAAGTCACAAAGCAATCCAAATCAGAACAAACTGTTCCATTAACACTTTCTTCTTCTTCTTTTTTTTTTTCCTCCTCCTGGGGTGAGAGTTTCAAAATGATTTTTAGAAGCCTTATTGTCATTAATTTCTAATCTTATAAACTTCAAGCAGTCTTCTTCAATAGAATCTTAGAATAAGTTTTTTACCTCTTCCTTCCCACTTATAGCAATAAACTTTTAATTTTTAATTCCAATGTTCCAAAATCTTTTATCCCCTTGGCTTTAATTTTTAGGTTTATTTACCTTCTTTGCCCAAGCAGGTTTGCCAAATTTCCATCAGCTACTTCCGTAGGGAAGGAGAGTGAGAAAAAATAACTTTCCCTTTCACAACTTTCTTCCGCCGCTTGCACAGTCTTTCTGGGAAACAATGTAGCAATAAAAAAGGCAAGTTTCCAGGTTTTAAAGGCTCCTCTTTGTCCCGGTTCAGCCAAAGAAAAACTTTCACTTTCTTCCTCCTGCGCAATCTTGTCCAGCTGCAGGCTTCTTTGTGGCGGCCATTGCTGACCGCCGCTCCACCGCCTTGGGAAAAGGGGGTTTTGCCGGCTGGGGAGGAGGTCTGTGACACCCCCAAACCCCTGTCCGGGTCCCCCCTGTCTTCAGCTGCCTCTACGGGGCAGCTATATCCTCCAAATCCAAACTGATCGGAGGCACCTCGGCAGCGAGCGCAGCAGGGATCGCACGGAGTCGCGAATCCCTGCCGCTGCCGAAGCCTTGCAAACCGGAAGTCCCAACAGTTCATTTATTGACCGTTCAAAGTTACAGCGGCTCTGAAAAAAGTGACTTATGACCATTTTTCACTTATCACTGTTACATCATATCTCCATGGTCACTTGATGCCTGACAACTGGTTTATATTTCTGATGGTTACAGTGTCCCAGGTCATACAATCATCTTTTGTGACCTTTTGACAAAGTCAATGGGGAAGCCAGATTCACTTAACCGTGTTACTAATTTAACAACTGCAGTGATTCACTTAACAAATGTGGCAAGAAAAATCGTAAAATGGGGCAAAACTCACTTAACAAATTTCTCACTTAGCAAAGTAAATTCTGGGCTCAATTGTGGTCATAAGTCAAGGGCTACCTGTATTGGAACAATGCTATCATGTCACCCCTAGTCCTTCTTTTCACTAGACTAGACAAACCCAATTACAACAACTGTTCTTCATATGTTTTAGCCTCCAGTCCCCTAATCATCTTTGCTGTTCTTCTCTGCGCTCATTCCAGTCTCAATATTTGTTTTATAAGATGGTGACCAAAACTGGATGCAGTATTCTAAGTGTGATCTTACTAAGGCACTATAAAGCCTTGTAATACTTCATGTTATCTTGATTCTATCCCTGTTAATTCAACCTAAGATTGCATTGGAGATTTGATTGCCGCTGCACACTGCTGGCTCATATTTAAGAGATTGTCCAGTAGGACTCCAAGATCCCTCTCACAGTTACTGCTATTGAGCCAGGTTTCACCTAATCTGTACCTGTCCATTTGTTTTTTCTTGCCTAAGTGTAAAACCTTACTTTTCTCACTATTGAATTTCATTCAAAAGTAATTTTCTTGTGGGAACAATGGCAACATTATCTGGTGGGAGATTATCCCCATTATCCCCACTATCATGGTCAGATTACGCCCTGATATCTTTTGAGATTCTCTTATACCACCCCCATTCCCCTCCTCAGGGAGGCAGAACCCATTTGAGTGGTCCGCCTACAGCAACTGATGGACCCAAATGTGTTCCAGAGGGAACTGGGGGGATATCCTGGGGGTCTCTCTGCCCAAGCCGCTCCCTTTCAAAAGTATCTTCCTGCTTATCAGATTCCATTTTTAAATCTCTTAAAGTACTTTCCCCTTGGTTTATTTCATCAGTCATTATTATCTTTTTTGTCTTCTCCTTATCTTCTTGCTTTATTTGCTGATTTGTCTGTTCTATCTTTTCTTCCATTCTTTCTGTTGTCTCCCTCTCTTTCTTAGACTTTTTGATGTTCATTCATTATCAGTTATATGGTATTTTCTATTTTCCCATTTATGCCTTGCAATAGGTTCTTTATCTCCCTGTGATTCTTTGTCATAGTGTCCTTAATGCTTTGGAACATCAACACAATTTCTTTTAAAAATCCACTCATTTCCCCCTGGTGGAGCATCTTGTCTTATTTTACTAAGTCCCACTCTTGCTCGATAGTCCAAAAACAATATATTCAAGCCTAATGTTGCTCCTCAGAAAGTACAATAATCATAGTTTTTTACATCCCAGGATTATTCAATCAGTTCCATTTAGGTAGTCCAGAAAGCTTTCCAAGTCAAAAGTCACTTTACTTAAGAGTCTTCCTTATTGTCACAATTGAGTCTCCAGTAATCATAAATTAGATAATTATAGAACAATAGATATCACCACAGTCCTTCACATGAATGTTGTTTTTTTCTCTTATCAGAAATTTTCCCAGGCTTGTAGGGGTATGGTATATTTTCCATTCAGCAGTAGGTGGTGCCCTCAGCTTAGGTTTCAGCGTTGTTTCAAATCTGACAAGTTATTTAATACAATTTTAATTCGATTTATGGAAGCAAAGTCAGTTATTCAAGTAGATAGTTCCAGCATTTTAAAATGCCTTTCCAAAACAATGCCTACCCAGTTTAAAAGTCCAATTTTCAACGTTTTAGAAAGTTTTTAACTTTTCTCCCCTTTGTTCCTTTCTTTCGAGTCTAGGATTTTTCTCTGTATTATTATTCACCACTTTAACAAATAATTCTAAGAGTCTCTTTTCCTGGATTTTCTTTTTTTTTCCTTTTCGTTTTAGGTTCTAAATAAAAAAGGAATTATCTCACCCAGCTCCAGTCACTGTTCATCTACAATGCTCCTGCACTTTCTTTATTGTCTCGGCTGTCCCAGTGTTGTGGTTTGCCGGCAGCAGGTGCGGACAGCTGAGGGCTCGGAGAGCGAAGATTCAGATGAGGGGCCTGCGTGTGATGCAGGGATGGGGCCAGGACCATCAGGGAGTGGAATGCTGCCTTTAGAGATTGTGGAGGCTGGCAGCAGTGATGAAGAGGTCCCTGAGGAGCCCGTGCCCAGCATGCGTGCACACAGGGCTGATTGAAGGAAAGATCAGCTGCAGCAGCATGGGTGACTCGGGAGTAAGGCTGCAAGGTAATGGCCCTTCCCCGAGGAGATAAAAGCCAGCTGAGAAACCACAGTTCTTTGCAGAAGGCAAAGAAGTTTTACATTCGAGCCTGGTGGACGTTAGGAATATCTGAGTTGGTGTTTGGAGACTCTTTGTGTTGGAATTATTGCTTGTTAATGTTATCTGGTATTCTTGGCAGCCTTGCCAAACCTTGGCAAGGCTCTATCTTATCGGAGCTAACTGGTTTGAAGCAGCCTTTTATCCGGGAAGGAACGAGATTTGAAAAGAAATATAAAAAGGTTGTGCTGTTACCTTTGTCTTGTGTTTGCTTCCTTGGAACCAGGTTTGGGTCAGAACACCCAGCTACACAGCAGCCATGATGGCTGCCACTTCTCATCGTGGATGAGAGGGAAGAAACCCTGAGTCGAGCGGAAGAATTGCATCTCTCCGCGACCTACAGGGTACCCCTCTTTTCTTGACCGCCCCTACAGGGTGGCTTTAGATCCTTTCAGAGCCCTCCAACGGTGAGAACTCGATGGGGGAGCGTGGAGACCCACTCCTCATGTTCAATCTCACCGCGACATCAGCCGGAAGTCCCAAGGAGCTGTGGGTTCTGAAAAGGGCGAAGACACACCTAGAGCACCACTGGAAGGATGAATCCAACTGGACAGGACTTAAAGCTCCTATTAAGGCCTACTTTGTGGTGGTTAAGAGCGGTGAAACACCCTTATTTTTCTCCCCTTATTGCGTGTATAGACTGTCTCCCAGCAACCCTGTTCAAGATCACCTTCTCCCTCCTAGGACAGTGGGGCTTGGATGATCATCTTCAGGGCCACACAGAGGAACTTGTTGAACGCCTGTTGGACAAAGTCGCTCAGATTCGTTCCCAGTTGGAACCCTTGTGTGATGCAGGTTCCTTAGAGATGCCTGGGGAAAGGTCTTACCTGGTTATCTGGGAACAGTTTGATCCTGTTAGACCTGGTGAAGTGGACAGAGTTCTCGATGCTGTCAGTGCAACCACCTGACAATTAAGACTCCTGTCCCTCCTGGCTGGTGAAAACCTCCACAATTGTGACAGTTAGGTAGGTTCAGGCAGTGATAAATTCCACACTGCAGGAGTGGATGTTTCCAGGAGCTTTCAAGGAGGCCCTGGTTCATCCCTCTTCAAAAACCCATCTCTTGATCCTACTTGTCTGGACAATTTCTGTCCAGTCTCCCACCTTCCCTTTTTAGGTGGGAAGCTGCCAGGCAACCACCTTCTCTACCACCTTCCCTTTTTAGGGGAGGTGGTAAAGAAGGTGATTGCCTGGCACCTTCAGAGGATGAAATGGATTATCTGGAGCCCTTCCAGTCAGGTTTCAGGTCTGGTTATGGGACAAAAACAGCATTGGTTGCACTTGTTGATAATCTCTGGTTAGAGCAGGAGAGCTAGTACATCCATCCTTGCTCTCCTTGACCTCTCAGCAGCCTTTGATACCATGGACCATGGTATCCTTTTGGGGTGGCTGCAGGGTTTGGTGCTGGGTGGTGTGGTTTTGCGCTGGTTTGACTCTGTTCTACAAGGTCAGCCCCGATCAGTATTGATATGGACTTAGAGATACAACTGGCAAAAGATTACACCTTTTTCTGAGAGACACACAAATCCTTTTCTAAAATTGTCATGATATGGATTACCAAAAATTTGATTCACAAGATAATTAAAGCTAACATTCTTCCAAAATCCTCAAAGTATCCAAACAAGTACTCCAAGACTATTTTAACAACAATCTGGGGAAGGGAACTAACTTGAGAACAATTTGGGATACTTGTAAAGCTGTGATACAAGGATATTTTATACAATACTAAGTAGGGTACCCATGCTTCGCTACGAAACTATGTGATCGGGCAAGTTTTTGGCTAGGAAAATAAGGGGGGGAAATTTTGCCTCTGCCCACCAGCATCCATCAGTATTTATCTGGCTAGCATCTTGTCAGTGTGTGAGAGTGTTCAGGGCTGTTTGGAAACTGAAACAGTATTTGCTGTGTGAGCAAGAAGGAGACAGCAAGGAGCCTGGGAGTGGCATAGCTCAACTGTAGTTGGAACAGATTTCTTTTCAGGTGGGGAGTGAGACTGTTGAGGGTTGTTTGGAAACTGAAACAGTATTTGCTGTGTGAGCAAGGAGACAGCAAGGAGCCTGGGTGTGGCTTAGCTGAACTGCAGTTGGAAGAGATTTCTTTTCAGGTGGCGTGGGGGAATAGAACTCCTTAGCATCAGAGAGTGTTGATATTAATATAGGAAATACTAATGCTCTGATGGTCATTTCAAAAAATCCTTTGTTAGTGAGCACCTAGAAGCCAAGAGGAACCTACGTGTCAAATTTCAAGTTTGTAGGCTTTATGGTTCTGGAGATTTTGTGATGATGCGTGAGTGGTATTTCACTTTTATATATATAGATTCCACAATAAGATAAGCAGGCATGATATTCCGCTCTGAAAAAAAAATCGGGGCCGGCCAAAAGAGACCCCCCGCCGCGCGCCCGGGGAGCGCCCGCTGCCTTCCCTCGCCAGGGCCGGGCGGCGGCGTGTTGCACGGAGGCTGGTCTGTGGCTGGCCCAGCTCCCTTTTCCTGCCGCTCAGCGGCCTCCGCTCGCACCGCCCGGGCTCCGCTCAGGTATCCGGCTGGGGCTGTCAGGAGTTGCTACCGCCGGCGCAGCTCCATGCGGCTCCAGTCCCGCGTTGCCTCGGGAAGGGAAAGGCAAAACCAGGAGCCGCTGCTGCCGTTGCAAAGCGCCGCCGCGGCTCTTCCTTTTTGCCTTTCCCTTCCTGAGGCAACGCGGGACTGGAGCCGCGCCAGCAACTCCTGACTCGGGGCCTCCGAGGGGAGGGGAAGGAGGAGAAGAAGGGGTGGGGGGAAAGGAGGGGGCGATTCCCAAAAAAATCGGAATTCCGATTTTAATCGGAAGAATATCATGCCTGGATAAGATAAGATAAATTTATTGTCATTGTGCTCAGGAACCTGAGAACAACGAAATAAGGTGCTCTTTCGCAACATACAACTAAACAACACCAAAAGATGTATACAAATAACAATATAAAACAAATTAAAACAAATAACAATTTAAAAACTGTACAACCAGGATATATGTGTTAAGACCACCAGATTCATAACTCTGCATTTAACCTGATCACAGCACTTGGGTAAAAGCTATGTTGAAATCTACTTGTCTTCGCTTTCAGCACTCTATATCGTCTTCCTGATGGTAGGATCTCAAACATCGGGTGGATGTCCCTCTCATTGTCATCATCACCAACAAAGTACATCTGGAGAAATGAAGGCTGCTGCTAAGGCCCCGCCATGATACTCCCTATTCTGTGGTAGACCTACCCCTGCACTTTGAATGTTGGCATAAAATTTCCCTCCTTCACCTCTCTGGCTCCAAAAGATGTCATTTGGAAGCATCCGTTGTACTTCTGGACAGCAGAAAGTGGTTTGCCATTGGATGCTGGCGGATGAGAAGGCTGTGTAAGGGTTCATGGTAGGGCTGAAGGGGAGGGAGGTGGACTTTACCACCACTGCAGCACATGCCGGGACTCTCATCCTGCCACTTTAGATCACAGCACCAGGCACAAGGTAACCGAGGTCCAAGATCAACAACCTTTTTCCCTGGAATAATGAATCTGAGGTGCATATTGAAAACCAGACAGATACTTATTAGTCCAAGGCATTGATCTCATTTGTGACTGATTAACATAGGGGTTATTAGATGTATACTTTTTTACAGCTTGTCTACTGACTTGGGGATGAGTTTGACAATACTTGTTTGCAGCTTCCCTTACTTGTGTTTTCCTAATCACATCTGTAAATCTTTTTCTGCGTTTTTTGCCTCTTTTCCCTTTAACTGGTGTTACAGTAGAAGGAACAAATTCGTCTGAACGGGGGGGAAAAAGGGGGGGGGGGGGGGGAAATCTGCCTTTGCCTACCAGCATCCATCGGTATTCATCTGGCTAGCGTCCTGTCAGTGTGTGAGAGAGTTGAGGGGTGTTTGGAAACTCAAACAGTATTTGCTGTGTGAGCAAGAAGGAGACAGCAAGGAGCCTGGGCATGGCTTAGCTCAAGTGTTGTGTAGTAAAGCTGCTTGCTGCTGTGAAAGTAAAAC
>NW_020717209.1:2362-31609 GCF_900518725.1 Notechis scutatus | reverse complement strand
TGGAGATTTTGTGATGATGCATGAGTGCTTTTTCGCTTTTATATATATAGATTGATTAAGAAGAAAATGTATGGAAAAAATCAAAAAGTGATAGATGAAATTAAACTCAAGGAAAGAGAATGTCAGAAATCACCAGAAGACTGTAGTATTCTCAATCAATTAAAACTATCGCAACAAAAAAATTATTTGTTGACAATTTTGGATATTGAAAAGAAATTGAAATATACAAGAGTTTTTTGAACATGCAAATGAAACGGAGATGGCTGGTGCATTAACTTCAGGAAGGAAATGAGACATATATGAATAATAAAAATATCCAAAGACTCTTTTGGAATTATTATACTAATCTATATAAGAAACACCAAGTTCCATTAGACCGTACTGATGATTATATATTGACCTCAAATCTTCCTAAACTATTGGAAAATCAGAAGAAAATTATGAACAGTCCAATAACGACTTTTGAAATAACAGAAGCAATTAAAAGACCTATGATAGGTAAAGCGCTAGGACCTAAGGTCTTATCAAATGGATTTTATAAAACATTTGAAGATCAACTACTTCTTCCAATGAAGGATTCAATGAATTCTATTTTACAAGGAAATTCTATACCTGATTCATGGAAAGAAGCCTGTATCTCTTTGATACCCAAGGAGGGACAAGACTTAACTTCTGTGAACTACAGAACAATCTCTCTTAATTATTATAAATTGTTTACATTCATTTTAGCTGAAAGACTTTAAATTTTTTTACGAGATTACATACATAAAGATCAATGTAGTTTTCTACCCAGAAGACAATTAAAGGATAATGTGACAGTAATTTTGGATATAACTGAACATTTACAACAATGTGGTAACAAAAAGGTTGCATTGATTTTCTTAGATGCATAGAAAGCTTTTGACAATTCAAACTGGGACTTTAAAGTTGTTGAAAGGATGAACTTTGGACTTTGTGTCTTATAGGAATTGAAGTCCATGTAAACACTCCAGAAAGCTCAGATTATGATGAATGGAGATCTGACAAAACCATGTGAAATCCAGAAAGAAAGAAGATAGGGGTGTCCTCTATCTCAGTGGTCGCCAATCAGTGGGCCGCAGACCACTGGTGGGCCACAAGAAAATTTTGGTGGTCCGAAGAGAAAAGTCCCCCCAAAAGCACCCCCCCTCAAAAGCAATTAATCCAAGCTGTCCGGGAACACAAGGCTGTGCCGCCCACATGGCCCGCAGGAACACAAGGCTGCACCGCCCACATGGCCCACCCACCTGCTGGCCCCCACCCTTCAGCTGAGCGCAAACCTTACCTTCAGTAGAGCCACGCGAGCTGGAACTGGAAGGTAAGACCAATGGTGGGGGAAGGAAATCCGCCCCGGGGTGGCTTGCTGATGTTGGTGGGAAAGTTGGTCCCATATTCCAGAGCTGCAGTAGTCACAGGACTGGTCCTTTGGTCATCCAAGAGCAGCTCCTCCACCTGGGTGCACTGGCCTGCTGTGGAGGAGTTGCTTCGGGATGACCAAAGGGCCAGTTCTATGACTACTGCAGCTCTGGAATATGAGACCGGCCCGTGGTAGGGCTGGAAATCTCCGCCATAGGTGGTGGCACATGCATAGCCCTCACCGGCTGGAACAAGGTAATGGTGCTGCTGTGGTGGGGGGAGGGGCGCGACACAAGTGGGCCGAAGTGGCGGTGGCTGGAAGGTGCAAGCTGCCACAAATATACCGCAGCGAAGGCAGAATGCTGATTCCACACAAATGCGAGTAGCATTTGTTTTCCAGGTTAGAGGAACAACATTCCTCAGCTTTCAAACATGGCTGGCAGCAGGAGCCTGCGCCCTGCGGCTTCCTCACTGCCTTTGGAGCTAATTTTGAAGGATAGAAGAGGACTTCTCCAAGGCAAGAGGGGGGGTGGGGCTCACTGGCCTCCAAATTGGTTCCCAGCCGGCCTGGGGCAGCGTTCACTCCGAAGCCTTCTCCCTCAAAGTTAGCCCACCATCTCTCTGTCAGGAGATCGGAGCTAAAACCCCACCTCTAAAGGTAAAGGGCGCTCTCCCTCGCCTCCCTCCCACTTCTGTTATTTCAAACGTGGCCTGGGGAATCCGTGTGTCCTCAGGAGTGGGACAGTGATCTTTTGAATTCAGTTCCCAGGCTGTGCATCAATATGGCTGGAAATCGTAGGCATTCAAACATTGCAGTCAGAGAGGCTTAATGAAGACCGGGCTGATACCCTGTACGAGCAACACCATTCTGACATAGTCCGTGTACTAGCACTTGATATCTTGTAAAACAATATTACAAACTATCACACATCTTGCCTTTGTTATGTCACATGCACATGCACATGGTCAGCTATAAGCTTTCACATTGACACCTTAACAGGAGAAATTTCATGCATATCATGACATGGCCTTTGTTCAATAATATTTTTTTAAAAACAACAAGAAAATTGATCTTTGATATTCGGACACTGAAATTCATCCATCCAAATTCATACTTGATTTTTAATAGATTACAAAGATGCCAAACCTAGATTCCAGGGGAAAAAATGTTTCTAAGGTCCTGTGTTAAAGTTCTTAGCATTCATTCAGTTCAGTTAGAGATGGCAGCATTTCTTCAAGCTATTAAGCATTTACAATTTTGTTATAATTAAATAAGCATTATATATATATATATATACACACACACACATACATACATATATGGCATTCAGCTTTGTTCGGGTATTTTCCCACGTCATAGTAGTGGTGCTTTTAAAGTTGTAGCAACGTTTCAGCAGAATCTCATCTGCCATCATCAGGCTTTTGTATAGTGTTCGTCTGTGAGTTAGACTTTTACAGTGGTTTCAGATTTAAATTTGGGGCAGCCTATTGCTGTGCCAGAATGGTTTTTTCTTCATCCTGATTGGTTGAGAGTCTTGGTCTGTGTTTATTGGTCTTGGAGTTTGCTGTGTTCTGCTTCTAATATCTTCTGTCTGTTTTTTTGGCTCTTTTTTTATCTTGATTGGCTGGCAACATTGTGTTACTTTATTGGAGGCCTTTAGTGCAGCTTGGCTTCGGGTAAATGGACGGCTATCATTAGTTAGGAGGCTGGGTTTCATCTGGGTGCCTGGTTGGGGTGTGTTTGAGCTGGAGGTATCAGGGGGGATCTGTTTGTGCCCAGGTGTTTGCCTGGCTTGTGGTGTGGAGATTTTTTTGTTTGTGAGTGCAGGCTTCCAAATGATTGACAGCCTGGTGGAATCATCTCTTCTGTTCATGCTTCCTGGTCTTTTTTCAATCTCTATGGCTTCTCTGATGATTCTGTGGCTGGGATTTTCTATAGTGGCTAGGGTTTTGGTGCCATTGAAGTTGATTCTATGACCTGTGGCTTCCATGTGTTGGACTAGTGAGGAAGTGTGTTCCAGCTTTTTGACTGCATTTTTGTGTTCATCCAGGCAGGTGCTTATTCTTCTATTGGTCTGTCCAATGTATGTGGCCGGGCATGATGCACAGGGGACTTCGTATATGCCTTGGTTTTCCAGGTCAATTTTGTCTTTGGGGTTTCTGAGGATGGCTGCTATTTTTCTGTCTGTTTTGAAGGCAGTCTTGATGTGGTGTCTGTATAGTATCTTACTAATTTTGTCTGTAGTGCCTCTTATGTAGGGCAGGACAGCTGTTCCATGGGTCTGTTCATCTTCTGGGTCTCTATTATGTCTCAGTGTGTTTTTGTGGATCAAGTTGGTGATTTTGCTTTTGTGGAAGCCGTTGGCTGTCAATATTTTAGTCAGGGTGCATAGTTCAGTCTTAATGTGTGTCTTGTCTGCCAGGCGTTTGGTTCTAGTAATTAGTGTTTTAGCCACGGAGTTTATCTGTGCTGGGTGGTGGTGGGATTGGGCGTTGAGGTAGCGGTTGGTGTGTGTTTTCTTCTGGTATATGGTGTGTCCTAGTGTGCCATCTGTTTTTTTGTAGATTAGTACATCTAGGAATGGTAGTTGTTTGTTTGTTTCTGTTTCCATGGTGAACTTGATTTTGGGGTGTGCGCTGTTTAGGTGTGTTAGGAAATTGTTTAGGTTTTCTTGTCCATGGGGCCAAATCACGAATGTGTCATCGATGTATCTTAACCATAGTTTGGGTTTGAGGATGGCATTGGGCAGGGCTCTGGATTCGAATTCTTCCATGAACAGGTTTGCAATGACAGGTGACAGTGGTGATCCCATGGGGGCTCCTTCTATATGTTTGTATCTTTGTCCTTTGTATATGAAATATGTGTTGGTTAAGCAGTGTTCTTTTAGTTCCATGAGGTGTTTAGCTGGTTGGTATTTATTTTTGATGATTTCAAGGGTCTCTTTTATCGGGACTTGAGTGAATAGTGAAACCACGTCAAAACTTACAAGCAGATCTTCTTGCTCCACGTGTAGATCTTTGATCATTTCCAAGAAGTGGTATGAGTTTTGTACATGAGAAGCTGCTGTTTCAGCATGGGGCTGTAGCTCTTTTGCTAGGTGTTTAGCTAGGTTTTGTAGTGGTGCTCCTCTGGAGCTGACTATGGGTCTGAGAGGTATGCCTTCTTTGTGTATTTTTGGGAGGCCGTATAGTTTGGGGCATCTGGAAGATTTCTCTCTGGGTATGATCGTGTGTTGGATCTCTTTGCTTATGTGGCTGGTTATAATTTTCTTCTTGGTTAATTTTTCCAGATATGTGGTTGGGTCTGTGTTTATGGGTTTGTATGTGGAGTCTTGGAGTAGGTCTGTCAATTTTGTTTCATAGTCTTTTCTGTCCATTACTACAGTGGCATTCCCTTTATCTGCTGGGAGGATGATTATGCTGCTGTCTCTTTTCAGGGTTTGTAGCGCTTTAATTTCATTTTGCTGCAAGTTGCTTTTGGGTGGTTTGCTTGTGCATAGGATGTTGGTAACTTGGTGTCTTATTTTATCAGCTTCATCTGTATTTAATTTAGTTAGGCTGGATTCTACTGCACATATGATGGATTCTGTGGGGATTTTTTGGGGTGCTATAGCATAGTTGAATCCTTTGGTTAGGACTTCTGTTTCTGTTTTGGTGAGTTCTCTGTTGGAAACATTGTACACTAATTGTTTCAGGTGTTGTTGTGAGTTGTTGGGGGTTTTCTTGTCATGTTCTAATTTCTTTAATTTTTTCAAGAGCTTTTCCTGTTTGTAAGTGCTTGCAGATTCAGCTCTCCAAGTTGTGAGTTGTTTTATCTTGTCCCAAAGTAGAGGGTGGATTTTGCTGCTCAATTCCAGGTGTAGTGCTAGCAAATGTTTGTTTAACTGATCTAATTGGAATCTCTTACTGTGGAGCTCGTTCCTTAGTAGAGCCATTTCAGTTCTTTTCAGGATACGTTTAGTGGCTGCTGTGCTTTGATGAAATGTTAATTTGAAGCAGGTTGGTGTAGTATTGTTGTCTCTGCAGCTGCGTAGGAATTGGAGGTCACATAGTATTCCTGCTCTTTTAATTTCCAGTTTCTCGTAGGTTTTGATCTGGCTGTTTAATCCCTCCCCGTAGAGGTTTGATATTTGTTTTCTTAAGTTTTCGCGGGTACTTACATGTATGGCATTCAGCTTTGTTCGGGTATTTTCCCACGTCATAGTAGTTGTGCTTTTAAAGTTGTAGCAACGTTTCGGCAGAATCTCATCTGCCATCATCAGGCTTCTGTATTGTGTTCGTCTGTGAGTCAGACTTTTACAGTTGTTTCAGTTTTAAATTTGGGGCTAGCCTACTGCTGTGCCAGAATGGTTTTTTCTTCATCCTGATTGGTTGGGAGTCTTGGTCTGTGTTTATTGGTCTTGGAGTTTGCTGTGTTCTGCTTGATTGGTGTTTCTAATATCTTCTGTCTGTTTTGTGGCTTTTTTGTGTGTGTGTCTTGATTGGCTGGCAACATTGTGTTCCTGTATTGGAGGCTTTTAGTGCAGCTTGGCTCCAACACTAAAAGCCTCCAATACAGGAACACAATGGTGAAACTCATTCCAGTTCATCGAGATCATAAAGAAACAAAACTTACAACCCAGTGACCTACTAGTGAGCTTCGATGTCATATCCCTCTTCACCCAAGTGCCAATAAAAGAAGCCTTGACAGCCATCCAAAACAAATACAACCCCCCCAAGCACATCCTAGATCTGACCAACCACTGCCTATCCAATACATACTTCACCTACAACGGACAAAAATACAAACAAATAGAAGGAGCACCCATGGGATCACCCCTCTCACCTGTCATCGCAAACCTCTACATGGAACACTTTGAAACACAAGCTCTAGAAAAATATGATCACAAACCCAAACTCTGGCTCAGATACGTAGATGACACCTTCATAATCTGGCCACTCGGGAAAGAAAAACTGAACAACTTCCTCACAACTTCCTCACACACCTCACAACTTCCTCACAACTTCCTCACACACCTCAACAGCCTACACCCCAAAATACAATTTACCATGGAAACAGAAGCTAACAATCAACTTCCCTTCCTAGATGTCTTGGTATACAAAAAATCCAATGGCTCCCTAGGACATACCATCTACCAGAAGAAAACACATACAAACCGCTATCTACATGCACTCTCACACCACCACCCAGCACAGATCAATTCCGTAGCTGAGACACTCATCTCCAGAACAAAATGCTTAGCCGACGAACAACACCTAAAAACCGAACTACACACTCTCACCAACGTACTAACAGCCAATGGATTCCAAAGAAAGAAGATTACCCACCTAATCCAAAAAGAAACCCCAACCAAAATCCAAGACAGAGAACAAGAGAATGGCAAAGCCCTCCTCCCACATATAAAAGGCACTACAGACAAAATCAGCAAGATCCTCCAAAAACACAACATTAAAACAGCATTCTGCACAAACAGAAAAATATCCACCATCCTAAGAAACCCTAAAGACAAAATCGAGTTAGAAAACCAAGGAGTATACGAAATCCCGTGCACCGCGTGCCCCACCACATACATTGGACAAACTAACAGAAGAATAAGTGCACGCATTGAAGAACATAAGAACTCAATCAAAAAAGAAGAACCGACCTCTTCCCTGGTCCAACACCTCAAAGCCACAGGACATGAGATTGACTTTAAAAATACCAGAACTATCGCCAAAACCGAACACTTCAACAACAGAATAATCAGAGAAGCCATAGAGATAGAAAAATGCCCACACAGCATGAATAAGAGATGACACCTCCTGCCTACCAGCCATTTGGAAACCCGCCCTCATGAACAGACGAGTACCTAACAAGAAGAATGACACCAGACCCACACCCACCAGGGCCACACAAGATGCCACCACCACACTTCCACGTAAAAAGCAGACTCACACCCACACAGAAGATGAGACATGACCATGGACCAGAAGCCGCACTGCAGCTGCATCACTACCCACTTCAAACCCCTCCGAGCCATACATGAAGCGAACTGACCCCCACCATGAAGATGCGGCACGACCACGAACTCGAAGCCAAACAGCAAGATCACAGCTCACCAGCTCAAATCCCCCAGCAACTAAGACTAACCTGAGCACAACCAAGCCCCCACCTGAACAGAACACACCTCCAGCCAATCAGAATACGGCCAACCCCCCAACCAATCAGAACACAGCCAAACCCCCAACCAATGAGAACACCCCCCCACCCAATCAGAACACAGCCAAGCCCCCACCCAATCAAGTCACACCCCCACTAGCAGTTAAAAGGAAGAAGCAGCTGCAAGCTCACATCACTCTAAGAAGCACAGAGTGGAAGACACAAGCCTGAAGATGATGAATGAGACTTCATTGAAACGTTGCCTAGATACTTCCAATCTTACGCGGGAGATAGCCCGAATAACCAAAGATCCACATACAAATACCCGCGAGAACCTCAGAAAACAAATATATATATATATATATAATTTTTAAATATTAACTTTATATTTAATATAAAAAATTAAACATTTATATTAAATATATTAAAGCATTTTGTTGTATTAAATAGGTGCATTTCCTATTAATAAAATGGAAGTTCTCCGATCATTATTTTACAAATGTATTTATCTTTTTTTAAAAATTCATATTAGTGGTCCACAGGATTTAAAATTATGAGTTTGGTGGTCCTTAAGGTCCAAAAGGTTGGTGATCCCTGCTCTATCTCATTTATGGACTGATGAGATGAGAGTGACTCTTGACAGACCAGATGGATGGGCCCATGGCTGGATCAGTAACGAGCACAGAGCTCCACTTTGACTCAGACACCAGCAAGGTGGAGGTGGGATACTGGTATGGGCTGGTATTACTAAAGATGAGCTAGTTGGACCTTTTCAGGTTGAAGATGGACTCAAAATCAACTCCCAAACCTACTGCCAGGTTTTAGAAGACACTTTCTTCAAGCAGTGGTACAGGAAAAGGTCTGTATCTTTCAAGAAAACCATGATTTTTATGCAGGACAATGACCCATCACATGCATTGAAGTACTCCACTTCGTAGCTAGCCAGTAAAGGCCTCAAAGATGAAAGAATAATGACATGGCCCCCTCCCTCACCTGACCTAAACCCTATTGAGATCTTGTGGGCCCTTCTTAAACGGGAGATTTACGGTGAAGGAAAACAGTACACCTCTCTGAACAATGTCTGGGAGGCTGTGGTTGCTGCTGCACAAAATGTTGATTGTCAACAGATCAAGAAACTGACAGAGTCCATGAATGGAAGGCTTATGACTGTTATTGAAAAGAGGGGTGGCTATATTGTTCACTGATTTTTTTTGAAATGTCAGAAATGTTTATTTGTACATTTTGAGTTGTTTGTTATTCTCACTTTAACAGATGCAAATAAACGAGTGAGATGGGCAAATTTTCATTTTTCATTTAGTTGCATAATAATTCTGCACACTAATAGTTGCCCAATAATTGTGCACACATAGATATTCTCCTAAGAAAGCCAAAAATTCACTTTTACTTTCTTAATTATTCAGGTTTGAGGTTTATTTAACAGTTTGGATTGACCAAGAATTCTGTAGTTGTTCAATAATAAAATTAATCCTCCAAAATACAACTTGCCTAATAATTGTGCACACAGTATATGCTGATATTGATCAAAGATTTTTGTTTTAGTGGCAGAAAGATATATCCAAATTTATTTGACAAAATAAAACAACCAAGAATTAAATATAAGCTCCTACATGATGGTAAAGAAAGAGGTGGTCTTTGTCAGTGTATAAGGTTCATAAATTGGAATATACATGGTAACAGTTATGAGCCCAGAGTACACAGTAAGGCTGAACTGTAATTAAGCTAAAGGACAGCCTGTGTTAAAAGGAAATGAGAACAAGGTTGAGAAAGCTTGCAGGATGGCTGTTGAATTCAAGGAGAGCTCTCTGCCTGGATTGGGACAGAAGAATTATATTGTTTGGGCTGCAAAATTTGAATGCTTCCTGAAGGCTAAGGAGCTCTGGGATATTGTTATTAATCCACCCCAGGGACCATTAGCAGCAGCAGATCAAAGGCAGCATGATAAGGCACTGGCCTACATCATCTTAAGTTTAGAAGATGAACAATGTTTGAATGTAGCTGATTTAAAGACTGCAAATGGGGTTTGGCTGAAATTGAGCAGTTGTGCATGTGAGTGCATCAGCATGCAATATTGTGCAATTATCAAGACAATTGTACAGAGCCAGGCTGCAGCCAGAAGCAAGTGTGGAGCAGCATTTGTTGCACATTTATTTATTAAGTTGGAACAGCGTGGCATGCAGATTCCTGAATCTCAGAGGGTGCTGTTGGTGTTAAACAGTCTTGATAAAACATGGAACATTGTTTCAGCGGTTTTTGAGTGCAAACCAGAACAAGACTTACGAATGGAAGCTCTTCAAGCCTGTTTGCTTTCTGAAGAAAACAAACACCATTTTAGAAACAGCCACAAGGAGAAATTCCTGAGGTGGGGGCCCAAGGAGCAGAAAGAAAAAAGCAACAGGTAAGATGTCTGCACATTCCAAAGCAACAGACAGGATTTCTGCAGAGACCAGAGTAATAGAAGAGACCAGATTACAGCCCAGCAAAGAATTTCTAAGAAGCTGTGTTTCATTTGTAGTGATAAGATTCATTTAAAGAAAGACCTTTTGCAAGGAAGAAAAACAACAGAAGGACAAGCTGCTGTTGCAAAAGTTAGCTATTGTAATAGTAGAGACAAATGGTTAATAGACAGTGGGGCTAGTCAAACAATTGTTAATAATTCTGAATTATTTTTCAGAATGGATCAAGGTAGAGGTGGATGCAGTGGCCTTGGCAAATAGCCAGAAGGCTAAAGTCACTGGAAAAGGCAGTGTGGTGATTCCATGTCTGAAGGAAAAGTTTAGCAACATATTATGTGTGCCTGAAATGGAGCATAAATTACTGAGTATCTCTAGTCTAGACCAAAAGGGGTTTGAGACCACATTTGTAAATGGGAAGTGTCTCATAAAGAGAAGTGGGAGTGTACGTGCACAGGGCATAAAGCAGGATAATCTTTATGTGTTGCAGCAGAGGTCTCCAAACTTGGCAACTTTAAGACTTGTGGACTTCAACTCCCAGAATTCTCCAGCCAGCTGGCAGTTGAAATCCACAAGTCTTAAAGTTGCCAAGTTTGGGGACCCCTGTGTTGCAGGGACAAAAGGTTCAATGTGCCCAAACATTTGGAAATGTGGCACAACATGATTCATGTGTTCACCTCTTGCACAGAAAGCTTGGCCATTCCAGCTTCAGGGTTTTGCAAAGGATGCAACAGTTTGCAGATAGTATAAACTTAAAAGGGTGTAAGGCATACTTGGACTGTGCAGTAAGTAAATCATCAAAGTCCAAGGTATTCCCTGTAAGCAAGAGTAGCACAAGGCAGACAACAAGAGCTGTAGAGCTGGCACATGCAGATTTGGTAGGGCCAATGCAGGCCAGTTTGGGAGGAGCTAAGCATGCACTGGTCATTGTACATGACTACAGCAGGTTTGGGTTCTGCTATTTACTAAAGAGTAAAATAGAGGTGCTACAGAAATTTAAGCAATGGGTAAGCTTTGTAGAAAGGAGATATAAAAAACAGGTATGTCAGCTGCAAACTGACAGGTTCAGAATTCATGTCAGCAAGTTTTCAACAGTGGTTGGGAGTTAGGAATAAAACACAGACACACAAATCCGTACACAGCAGCTGAGAATGGTGTAGCTGAGAGGCGGAATGGAGTCTTACAAACAATGAAGGACTCACTACTGGAAGATTCTGGTCTGAGCAGGTCATATTGGGGTGAAGCCATGTTGACTGGTAATTATTTAGCAAATAGGCTGTGGAGTTCATCTATAAACGATACTCCATATGCAGTGTTATATGGGAGAAAGCCATCTCTGCTCTGGCATATTTAAGGGTGTTTGGAAGCAATGCGTGGGTGTATATTCCAAAAGCAATCAGGAGAAAAGGTCAACCAAAGGCTAGAAAGCTCAGGTTTAAAGGCTATGAGCCTGGCTCAAAGAGCTATCCCTTTAGTGATGGGAGCAAAAGAATAGTGATTTCAAGGTTTGCTAGTTTTGCAGAGCAAAATTGGAAAAGAATTGATGGCAATTTTTGGAATGATCCACTTAGTGATGGTGACTCACTTAGTGACAGTGACTCACTTAGTGATGGTGTCAGCGTTCAGGGAGGAGAAACTGAAAAAGAACTAAAAAAGAAGTCAGGAGAAGATGATGATCAGATATGAAGCCAGAGAGGGTTGAAACACAGGAGCAGTCAATGCCACACAGGTCAGAGCAATGGAACAAGGGGATTCCACCTGACAGGTATTCTGCTAGTGAAGTAAAGGTGTGTAATGTGTGATATGAGCCAAGAAACTATAAAGAAGTATTGGCACTACCTAAAATTGAACAAATAAAAAGGAAAGAAGCCATGGAGAAAGAAATGAAATCCATGGGCGAACATAAATTATTCACATCTATGACTCTGCCACAGGGTTGCAAAGCCATAGGATGTAAGTGTGTGTACAAAAAGTACTACCCAACAATCAGGTACAATATAAAGCAAGATTACTGGTGCAAGGTTTTTCACAGAGAAAAATGTGCACTATGATGAGGTATTTGCACCAATGGTGAAGAGTGAAAGCATAAGGTTGGCACTAGCATTGGCAGCGGCACATGGCCATAAAATTTGGCATTTTGATATAACCACAGCATTCCACAATGCAGAATTAGAGGAAGAAATTTACATGGTTCAAGAACCAGGGTATGAAAGTAAAAAGCCTAACACTGTATATAAATTGAACAAGGTCATTTATGGGCTGAAACAGTCAGCCAGGAATTGGAATGTCTGTTCAGATACAGCATTGAAGGGTCTTGGGTTCATGAGTTGCAAGGCTGATGGTTGCATATGTATTGGAAAGTTACAAGGTGGGGATTGTCAATTGTTAGCATTTGTGGATGATCTTTGTTTTATTGCAAAGGATTTGTCACAGAAAAAAGAATTTGCTCATCAATTAGAGAAAAAAAATTGAAATAAAGGATTTGGGTGAAATAAAAAAATATCTCGGTGTAGAGACACAAAAAACTGAGAAAGGTGGTTATATTCTCAGTCAAAAAAGGAAAATTGAACAGCGGTTGGAGAGATACAACATGAAGGATTGTAATTCTGCCCCAACACCTATGAGCACAGATTTCCATAACAGTTTGGGTGAGGACAAAAGTGAAGCCTGTGATCAGTCAGCAATAGGGAGCCTGTTATATCTGTCACAGTGGTCCAGACCAGACATAGCTTGTGCAGTAAGCATCTTAAGTCGCTTTACTGCTGCACCAACGCAATTGCATTGGATGGGTATAAAAAGCGACACTATTATCCCTGCAAGAATCAATGTCTAGAATGCAGGAGATTATGATTAGGAATCACAATGAGACCAGAGCCGATATTAGCGAACTGAAGGAAGAAATGGGGAAATTAAAAGAGGAGATGAGAGCAGATATACAGAAAGTCGAAGATAGGGTTGGGACAATGCAATTGGCTATGGAAAGAACTGAAATAAAAATAAAAGAAATAGAGAGGAGGACAGAGCGAGCGGAGAGGAACCTAGAAAGGACTGAAGAAGGCTTTAAAAATGTTAATAGAGAAATGGAAGATTCCTTGGTCCAACTCGAGATGGACAGAGCAGCGGCATACCTAAGGTTCCAAAACGTGGAGGAATCCAAAAATGAAGAACTAGCACAATTAATGGCAGGTTTGTTGGCTGATCTAGTTGGAAAAGAGAAAGATGACTTACTTAAAGAATTCGACGAAGTCTATAGGGTGAATACCAGTTACGCAAGGCGTCACAAGTGCCCAAGGGAGATCCATATCCGCTTTTCAAGAAGATGCTTGAGAGATCTAATACTTAGAATGGCCAGAGATGAGAGAGTATTATATAAGGGCAAAGAGATCATAGTTCTCAAGCAGATTCCAAGAAAAGTGAGGGCCTTAAGGCAAAAATATAAATTTTTAGCTAACCACTTAAATAAAAAAGAAATTTCATTCAAATGGCAAATTCCAGAAGGGATGCTAATATGGTGGAAGGGAAGAAAAATTAAAATAGATTCAATAGAACAAGCACAAGACTTTCTAGAACAGCTAACAACCACGGAGGATCAACACACTAAGGAGGAAACCCAAAGGAACATGCAGGAAGATCGGAACTGCCATAGGAACAAGGAAGAAAGACCCGTCCAAACTCAAGGAAAAGACAACTTACAACAAGAAAGAGTAGAAACATCCCCATACCTCCTACAAGAAGAGAGCCGTATAATTACGAGACAAAAAGCGAGGCAGACTTAAGTAAATGGAGGAAGGAAGTAAAATCCTTTCCATCAACATAAACGGCCTAAATTCAAGAGCTAAAAGGAAGAGGATTCTAACTAAACTAATAAAACAAAACGTTGATATAATTTGCATACAAGAAACACACATTAGGAAAAGTGAGGAGAAATTTCTAGACTGTCCGAAACTGGGAAAATTATTCACAGCACCAGCTGATGAGCACAAAAAGAAAGGTATTGCAATATATGTAAGAGATGATTTAAAAGCGGAGTTAATCTGGGCGGATCCTGAAGGAAGAACCCTGGTGGTACAAACTTCGATTAATGGCATTACATTTTTACTGGTAGTAATCTATGCCCCAAATGATGATCAAGGTAAATTTTTCAAACATCTTCACCAAAAAATAATAGATTTCGGAAAAGGCAATATTTGTCTGATTGGCGATTTTAACTCTATTGCTGACTACCGGAAGGATCATAGTAACATGAGTAAGAATAAAAAAGGAAAAAGAGAATTCTCGAAGCCATGTAAGGAGATGATGTACGAACTGAATCTGGTAGATATTTGGAGAAAACTAAACCCAAAAAAAGAACAGTTTACCTATTACTCTAACCCACACAAAATTTGGACAAGAATAGATATGGCTTGGATAAATGGTGAATTAATTAATGAAATCAAAGATAGCGAAATCTTACCAAACGACTGGGCTGACCACAACCCAATTCAAATAACCTGGAGAGGTAGAAGAAAACCAAAAAGAAGATGGACTCTTAACACTCACTTAATAAAAGAAGAATACACTAATAAATTGAAAGAAGAACTGAACTTCTTCTTAAAAGAAAATAATAATGAACTAACTTCGAAACAAAATATATGGGACACAATGAAGGCATTTATAAGAGGAACAACTATCTCTTACAATGCTATGAGAAATAAAAGAAAGTATGCTCAACAAAGTAACTTACAACAAGAAATTAAGGATTTAGAAACCCAACTACAAAAGAACCCCAAAAATCAAAGAATACAGAATCAGTTAATAACAACTAAACACAATCTAAATTTATTGGAACAAGAAAAATTGGAGAGTAGTCTGAAAATGACTAAACAAATTTATTTTGAGCACGCAAACAAGCCAGGGAGATGGTTAGCCCACAAACTTAAGAAAATGAAAGAAAAAAGATTGATACACCAATTAATGGACGAGAGGGGCAATTTGCAAGAGGAGATAGAGAAGAAAAAAGAGATCACTTTTAAATACTTCAGGAAATTATACAAAAAGGAAGACGTTTGTGAGGACAAAATAATGAAATATCTAGAGGAAGCGAACGAAAAAGCAATTGGAGAGGAAGAGATAGAATTATTAAACAAAAATATAACATGGTCCGAACTGAAGTCAGCAATAGAGAAGCAAATTAACAATAAAGCGCCAGGACCGGACGGGATACCTGTAGAACTTTACAAAACAATCATAGAACAAATTGGAACACTGATGCTGGAAGTATTCAATGAGGTACTCCTAGCAGCCAAGATGCCGGACTCGTGGAGGGGAGGCCTTAATTTCGCTGATCCCGAAGGAGGACCTAGACCATAGACTTATTAATAATTATAGACCAATCTCGCTCCTGAATGCAGATTACAAACTATTCTCTTCTATAATAGCTAATAGACTAAAACAGGTTCTAAACACACATATCCATGAAGATCAAAATGGATTTCTCCCATTTCGACAAATTAAGAATAATCTAAGAACAGTGATAGACATTTCAGAATACTATGAAGCCCATCCAGAAAAACAATTTGCATTTATGTTTTTGGACGCTGAAAAAGCATTCGACAATTTAAATTGGCATTTTTTAATTCAAAAAATATACAATATGAACCTCGGCACTAGATTCGAAAACGTCGTCACTACAATTTACCATACTCAACAGGCAAATATTCTAATAAATGGGGAACAAACTGACCCGATAAAAATAGAAAAAGGGGTTAGACAGGGTTGCCCTCTCTCTCCTCTGCTTTTCATATTCGCCCTAGAATCTCTTTTGACGTATATTAGGCAAAATTCGAGAATTAGAGGACTGAGGATTAAATCAGAAGAGTACAAAGTACAAGCCTTCGCTGATGATTTGGTTTTTTTTCTGGAGGAGCCTATAGAAAAAGGACATAACTTATTAGAAGAACTAGAACGATTTGGAGAAGTCGCAGGATTTAAAATTAATAGGGGTAAAACGAAATTAATGTCTAAAAATTTAACAGGAGACCAGAATAAAGAACTAGAGACAATAATGGGAATACAGGTGACAAAAAAAATTAAATACTTAGGAATTTGGCTTACTCCACAAAGCAAATCATTAAAAGAAAACAACTATGACAAACTTCTCCAACAATCCAAGAAAGATTTAGATTCCTGGAGTACATTACAACTTTCCTTATTGGGCAGGATTGCTCTGATTAAGATGAATATTCTGCCAAAATTTCTATATCTATTCCAGACAATTCCAATCAAATTAAATAAAAATTTTTTTATGGAATTAAACAAGATAACATTGAAATTTATTTGGCAGGGGAAAAAAGCTAGGATTAATATAAAAGCCCTACAAGATTTGAAAAGCAGAGGAGGGTTAGGCCTGCCAAACTGGGAAGTATATTACAAGGCAGCCACCCTACTATGGATAAAGGAATGGGTGAATTTAACTAACAAAAGAACACTAATATTAGAAGGCCACGATATGCAGAAAGGATGGCATGCCTTTCTGTGGGAAACTGGGAAACCCAGGCAATCATATTTCCATAGGCATCTTATCAGGGACTCTCTATTAACCAATTGGAAAAAAGTACGTAAAAAACTTTATCTAAAAATACCGATTTGGCTATCTCCAATGGAAGCGATAGTACACCCTAATAATTTGGATATAACTAAAATGATTAAGTACGAAAATTTATTAGACCCACAAGGAAAACTGAAAACCCGACAAGAATTACAAGAGCGAGGATTTAAAATTGATCAGTGGGTGTACCTTCAAATTCATAGTAGATATAAACAAGATATTAAGGAATTTGGAATCTACAATAAATTACAGACTTTAGACAAAATTCTATTAGGACCGAGCAAAAAAAATATATCTAAATTTTACAAACATTTATTAGAAACTGAATTTGAACAAGAAATTGTCAAAGGAAATATGATTGCGTGGAGCAGAAACGTGGGACGGAGCATTACTCTAGCAGAATGGGAAAGGATCTGGAACAGGAACATTAAGATCACGAAATCAGCAGCTTATAAAGAAAACGCATATAAAATGTTTTATAGATGGCACCTGCACCCTTCGAGATTGGCGAAGATGCACCCCAACACGAGCCCCAATTGTTGGAAATGCCAAAGCATAGAAGGTACCTTCTTCCATTTGTGGTGGTCGTGCAAGGAAACCCAGAAGTACTGGCAAAAAATTAGGCGCTGGCTAGAGGAAATAACCAAGGAACAAATAGAGTACAAACCAGAGTCCTTCCTTCTAGGAATTTTCGATAAACAAATACCCAAAAAATCGAAGTATATTGTAATTCATATCTTAACCGCAGCCAGACTGGCATTTGCCCAGTGCTGGAAATTATCTTCCATTCCCACTGAACATATGGTTATTCAGAAAATTTTACAATGCGCCGAAATGGACAAACTAACCCAAGCACTAAAAAATAAAGAATCCTCATCCTATTACAACAATTGGAATCCTTTGTATAATTGGCTAAACCAAAGATAGATCACCTCTAGGAAAATTATGGCCGAGGGCCTTCGAAGCAGAGATAAAGAAAAGCACCGCCGATGATACTTTTGAAGAAGAAAGGATCTTACAGACAGTCACAAAATATGGTTTTATTTTAACTGTTTTCCCTACTCTATCCTTCCCCTCCCTTACTCTTCCCTTTCCCCTCTCTTAGGCTTTCCTTTCTCTCCCTCTTGGCCTGTGCCAAGGTCTATTTGTCTTTTTGTTGTACATAATTTGTAGTTATGTTGTTCTTATAAAGGTAAAACTAATAAAGTATTTTTCCAAAAAAGGATTCTCAGGTATTTGAAGGGAACTGTGAACTTGGGTCTTCCAATACAGGTATCTGAAGAATTGAAATTGAAATGTTAAGTTGACAGCAATTATGCCAATGATGTAAAAACCAAAAAGTCTAATTCTGGGATTGTGGTATTGTTTGGAGGGGCTTTAATTGGTTGGAAGTCCAGAAAACAAACAATTAACCATTTCTACTGCAGAGGCAGAATTTATAGCTCTATCTGAACTTTGTTTAGAGGTAACTTGGTGCGCACAGCTGTTACAGGATTTAAGAGTAAAGGTAAATGAAGCTGTAACAGTGTTTGAGGATAATGCTGCTTGCATTAAAATGGCAACAGGTGACAGAGTAAAGAATAGAAGCAAGCATGTGGACATTAAGTATTGTAATGTCAGAGAAGCCATCAAATGTAAATTAATTAGCTTGCTTCACTGTTCTTCAGAGAACAATCTGGCAGACATGACCAAGCCATTGGGTGGAGTGCAACATCAGAAGAATATTAAGTTATTCGGTTTTATGTCTATTCCAGTCATGAAGGGAGGAGTGTCAGTGTATAAGGTTCATAAATTGGAATAGACATGGTAACAGGTCAACCAGTGGGGACTGTTTGGTGATCCAGACGGCTCGGAGCCTGGGTGTGGCTTAGGTTCACTGATCTGTATATATATGAGTGCCTCTGTAATATCTTGCTTCTTCTGTGTTTGTATTGCTTCTGTGATTATGACTTCTGGATTCTGAGTTCTGGTTCTGACTTGGGTATTGTATACATGCATCATACTGTATATTAAAAGTTTATTCTATAAATGAATCCTGATGAATTATTTACTTGTGTGCTGGTTGGATTGCTGCAAATTCTGACAGTCTTGGTTTGCCAGACCTCAGACTGTACTATGATGCCTGTTTTTGGTATGGTTAGAAGATTGGGTAACTTTGGAAAACTCAAAGTTGTTAAACCTTGAAGGTTCTGATCTGAGATTTGGGCAGCATGCCTATTTGTGGTATGATCCAGTAAAAGTGATCCTGGTTTGAAGAACCATGTCATTAGTCAATCGACTGGGTGTGTATGGTCAAAGTACAAAAGAAGATTAGCTGATAAGGTGCCGTTATGGTTATCATTACACAGAAACAACTGTTGAAGAGTGGACTTTAATATTGACTGAACTGGCAGAGATGGCAAAATTAACCGCATTGATTAGAGACAATGGATTGGATAAGTTTATAAGAGACTGGAAGCAGTTTGTGGACTTTCTGCATATTAAATACAATAACTGATGGTTATCAGAGGGCTTTGAAGATTAGTTTTACCTTTGGGGTTACCTGTTGACTGCTTTATGTGTGCGTGTCAACTCATAAAATATTTCGATGGTCGTTTTAGAGTTGCCACAGAAAGGGAGGGGGGAAAGGGGTTTGAAAGAGCAGTGCAGCAGCTTGGAAATCGAAAGTGCATTCCATACATAGTTTTTCAGAGATAGTAACTAGGTGACTGAAGTTTCTGCTGCGCAAAAGTCTAACTGGAGAACATGACTGATGACTCTTGGCTATGGATGTGTCTCATTGGAGAATATGAATTATGATACACCCAGGGGGTACGGGAAAACCAGGGTCAAGGGTGACAAGGAATTGTGTGTCTCAGAGTCGGCTACACCCAGGCAGTGCCAGACATGTTAACTCCCAATAAATCCTTTTTGAAGTTTTGGAAGTTTGGCTCGAGACTCATGATTTAATTGGGGTAACAGCCAGTATCCTGACTCTGTGTGTGTGTGTGTGTGCACGGCAGAGGTGGTATTCAGCAGGTTCTGACCAGTTCTGGAGAACCGGTAGCGGAAATTTTCAGTAGTTTGGAGAACCGGCAAATACCACCTCTGACTGGAGATTTTACAGTATCCTTCCCCTGCCACGCCCACCAAGCCACGCCCACAGAACCGGTAGTAAAAAAAATTTGAATCCCACCACTGGTGCACGCGCACACACACACACAACCGAACAAATGCTGGGTTGATTGGATAGATAAACAGATTTCCACATCAGGGATATATTTTTATGTAACATAGTATTTTTATTATAATATAGATGGGAATGTTTATAATCACTTGTAGACCTATTATGTAAAGGGAAAATGCATCAGTTTTTAATATATTTTTCAGCATTCAACCAGGGTGAACTTTTTTATGTTCAATGTCAGAGTGAATGATTTATTCGTCATTTTGTTATTTTTCTTGTACACATTTTTTACTTTTATTATTAGTGTCTGGTGGTTTTTAGTTTTTTCTTTTTTTAATTTTGTATTTTAACTTTAAATTTAAAATTTGTGGACTGAGAGGTCCTTTGTGGTGTGCCACAGGACTCAATACTTTCTTCACTCCTTTTTAACATCTACATGAAGCTGCTGGGTGAGATCATCTGCCACCATGCGATGAGGTACCACCAGTATGCTGATGAGACTCAACTTTACATCTCCAGCCCGGGTGACCCAAGTGATGCTGTTGCTGCCCTCTTGCAGTGCCTGGAGGCTGTGGGAGTCTAGATGGGGGACAACAGACTTTGGCTGAACTCTGGTAAGACCAAGTGGCTTTGGGTGCATGGAGTTCCAGGTTCTGGGACTTTAACTTCTTAAGTTCTACTGCAGACAGACATGGTGTGCAACTTGGAGGTTCTCCTGGACTCGCAACTCCTGCCCAATGAGCAGGTGACAGTCATGGCTAGGACAGCCTTTGTTCAACTTTGTTTTGTGTACCAGTTGTGCCCTTTCCTGGACAGGGAGTCCTTGCTCTCATCGTTCAAGCCCAGGTCATCTCAGAGTTGGACTATTGCAACATGGTCTACATGGGACTACCCTTGAAGATTATATGGAAGCTTCAGCTGGTACAGAACACAGGCACGCAAGCAGTTCTTGGGGCGCCGCGGATGGCCCATGTCACACCGCTGTTCCATAAGCTGTACTGGTTACCAGTTTGCTTCAGGGTTCAATTCAACATGTAATCATCTTTAAAGCCCTTCATGGTATGGGTTCAGGCTATCTGAGGAACCATCCCAGCCCAATGGGATTGGCCTGCCCCACCTGCACCAGCAGAAGAGGCATGCTGTGGACACCATTGGTCAAGGAATTTCTGCTAGCGGAGTGTAGGAGAAGAGCTTTTTCTGCTGTGGAACCCACCTTCTGAAACACTGTGCCCCCAAGGTGAGTTCCACACCCACCCTTACCCTAACCTTACCCTTACCCTTACCTACCCTAACCCTTACCCTTCCAAAAGGGCTTGAAGACCTGCCTCTGCTAACTGGCTTGGGGCCCTAATGTGGGAGCTGCATCCTAGAAGTGTTTAATGGATTAAATCAGGCCTGTCAAACTGGTGGCCCATGGGCCAAATACATCACATGCAGGCCATGCCCACCCCAGCTCAGCAAAGGCAAAAAATGTTGTGATACATTACGATCTGGCCCATGACACAATCAAGTTTTACACCCGTGGATCAGATAGACTCCACCTCCTCCCCATGCACACTTTGTTCCCTTCCTCTCCGTCTTGGTCAATTGGATTTTAACTGAATTTTAAATTTATGGTCTTTATTTATTGTTTTAGATCAGGGGTGTCAAACTCAAGGCCCAGGGGCTGGATCTGGCTCGCAGGGTGCTTAGATCTGGCCCACGGGGCCGCCCTGGAAACAGGGAAGGACCGGACTGCAGTGTCTCTGCCAGTGAAAACGGAGTTCCATTTTCTCTGGCAGAGCACTCAGACCACCACAGGCGTCCCTGACTCAAGTGACATCAAGCTGGCCATGCCCACCCTGGCCATGCCCACCCTGGCCATGCCCACCCCGGCCCCCTGAGGTCAAACACAACCCTGATGCCCTCAATGAATCTGTTTTAGATGGTATTTTTTTTAATGACTGTAAGCCAGTTAGAGTCGCCTCAATGAGATAGGTGGCATAAAAGTTTAATAAATAATAAAATATATTAAATAATACATTCATGACAAATCCCCCTTTGCTGTGCAACTGTACATATGAGGTCACATAGATGAGCTGGATTGGACCTTGTGCAATTGTCACTTCAATAAGAAAGGTTTATGCTTGAAACACACTAATAAAAAAAATAGCAGCTAATGTTTTATTTATTTATCTAACTTATATAGCCACCCATCTCACCAAAAGTGATTCTGTGTAGCATGATTGTTTAACAGAAATGGCAACCAGCTACTTGAATGCTATTGTACAGCAAAGACAAATGTAACTCAAATGAATAGAGATATTACATAAAGCACATTTTGCTTGCTGAAATGCCACCAATGAAGCAGTCAAGTAGATCTTCATTAGAAACATGTTTCATGATACTGGTATGTTAATAAGAAAATAAATAACTTTTTCCTTTCAAAATTTTACTAGAACTGTCAAAAGAATACAGAGCAAAGATCTTCCTCAGATCTCAGGAAGGGGAAGAATAGGAAGAATGGGAAGAAGACATTTCCTAAATATACTAGACAGAACACAGAGAAATCCATCTTTCAATTCCCATACAAAGTCATCTAATCAATCCACAGAACATAGAATCATAGGGCTGGAAAGGACCTCAGAAAACTTCTAGTCCAACCCCCTGCTCAAGGCAGGAGTCTTATATATCAGGGGTCTCCAACCTTGGCAAATTTAAGACTTGTGGACTTCAACTCCCAGAGTTCCTCAGCCAGCTTTGCAGCTCTGCTGGCTGAGGAACTCTCGGAGTTGAAGTCCACAAGTCTTAAAAGTTGCCAAGGTTGGAGACCCCTGTTATATACCATCCCAGTCAAATGGTTGTCCAGTCTATTTTTGAAAAGCTCCAATGATGGAGCCCCCACAACTTCAATTTGTCCCTACTTCTAGGTTGGATCTCTTTAATAAGCTTCCACCTATTACTTCTCATCCTGCCCTCTGGGGCTTTGGAAAATAAGTCAAACCCCTCTTCTCTGTGACAACCCCTCAAGTACTGGAAGACAGTTATCATGTCCCCCACCCCCAATCTGTCTCTTCAATAGCAATATCACTTAGACTTATATACCACTTCACAGTGCTTTACAGCCCTCTCTAAGTGGTTTACAGAGTCAGCCTATTGCCCCCAACAATCTGGGTCCCCATTTTACTGACCTCGGAAGGATGGAAGGCTGAGTCAACCTTGAGCCTGGTGGGATTCGAACTGCCAAATTGCAGGCTGCTGGCAGTCAGCAGAAGTAGCATTCCAAAACACTGCGCCACTACGGCTCTAGACATACCTAGCTCCCTTCAACCATTCATCATACGATTTAGCCTCCAGACCCTTTATCATCTTTGTTGCTCTTCTCTGCACACTTTCCAGGGTCTCAACATCTTTTTTGTTTCATGGTGACCAGAACTGGACACAGTATTCCAAGTGTGGTTTCACTATCCAATACAAAATAAATTCACATCATTACCTGTTGTTTAATAAGATGTTGGAACATTTGATATCGCGATGAAGAAAGTTTTTTTTGTGACAGTAGTCCAGTCCCTCCATCAACTGCTTCATGAACGATTTTATATGGTCCTCTGAGAAATGCACCAGCCCAGATTCTAGCAATCCCATGAGGTCATGGTCCATATATTCGAATACAAGATAAAATGCACCTAACAGAAAATGAAAGAGAGAAAACACCAACACTTCTATGAAGAATAAAAGTATGAACATTTAGCACATCAAATGTCCTATGAATATTCTAAGGCAAAATATGCCATAAGTAGGAAAATGTAAGTGCCATAAATTTTGCTCTGTGTAAAAAGGAGGATTCAGGATTCTATCTCCCTTAGCATTCATTATCAAGACAGTTGTGTCTACATATATCCTTGATTAGTTTCCATCCATTGTTTCTTGTTCTGCCTTCAGGTGCTTTGGATAATAGGTTGACCCCCTCTTCTTTGTGGCAGGCCCTCAAATATTGGAACACTGCTATCATGTCACCCCTAGTCCTTTCCTTTGTTGAACTAGACACACCCAATTCCTGCAACCATTCTTCGTATTTTTTTAGCCTCCAGTCCCCTAATCATCTTTGTTGCTCTTTTCTGCACTCTTTCCAGAGTCTCTACATCTTTTTTATATCATGGTGACCAAAACTGGATGCAGTATTCCAGGATATCTAAATTTCTCTTCCTAAGAATAGCAACATTCCTCCCCTTAACTTTTATTAAAGTTAAGCCTACATAGTATAGAACTCTCAAAATTTCATAAAAGATCCTCAAGATGAATAGGAAACTTCTAACCCAGATGTTTCTTACAAGGTAAGCCTTTGACATTCTGGCAGTTTACTCAAAATTAAAATATACCTCCTCACAATACATTGGGTATGTTTTATGTACAAAGCACGTTCATTACAGCTAAGAAAGCCAGCTGATTTGAAGCACAAGCCATAATCCCAGAATTTATTCCTGAACAATCTTCTTTGACAATGACTACCTTTGTCTTTCTTGAAATCCAGTGCATCTTGTTTGTCTGTAACAATTTCCTTCATGTTGACAACACTCTGGTGAATCAACTGTCGAAGGATCTTGATTTCACGGATAGCTGTAATAGGGAAACCTTCCTTTTCATTGTCCAGCCTTACTTTTTTCAAAGCTACCAATTCACCTGCCAAATATAGATCACAGGAAATTATATATAAAATAAATTTTATTAAACATTTTTCAACAATTTAAAAACATATTTACATTTCCAACAACATTATGACATCGTCAACATTTCTGTTCATGTATCAACTACTATGTTACTTTTATGTCTATTGTCTAACCAAGTATGCCAGGCGTCCCAGACTAAGTACTATTCTGTTTTGTTTCTATCTTTTAACTCTAGAGTCAGCCTGTCCATCTCTGCGCAGTCCATAATTTTTTTAATACCGTCCCCTCAGATAGTAGTTTCCTGTTTCCAATACCGTGCATACACAATCCTGGCCGCTGTTATTATATGTAAAATAATATATACATCTGTCTTGGTATGGTCTCCCCTTAGTATTCCTAATAGAAACAATTCCGGTCTGAATTCAATTCCCCCTCCCCCCGGTTATTTCCTCTATCCACTTATGAATTCTACTCCATAGAACATTTTGTATATGTTTTCTTTATATGCTGCTGTTAATGTTAGTTTATAATTTTTCCCCAGATTTTTCCCAGTATTCTAATTCAAAATATTTTGCCCAAACTATCATTGTTTCTGTTGTGGTTCGCCAGCAACAGGTGCAGACGGCAGAGGTCTCTGATAGCGAGGACTCAGACAAAGGGACCTGCGTGTGATGCAGGGATGGGGCCAGGACTATTGGAGAGTCGGGTGCTGCCTTAGGAGCTTCTGGCAGCAGTGACGCAAAAGACCACAGGGAGCCTGTGCCCAGTGCGTGCGCGCGCAGGGCTGCTCGAAGGAAAGAGCAGCTGAAGAAGCAAGGGCGACTTGGGAGTAAGGCTGGAAGGTGATGGCCCCTCCCATAAGGGATAAATACCAGCCCTCAGGGATGTGTTCTTTGCAGGAAGCAAATAAGTTCTTTAGACTCAAGAGTCCTCATTGAAGCCCTGCTTACTCCAGTTTGTTTTTGAAACTTCTGTCAGTGGATATTTAATCAGTAATTTGTCTTCTGTTCTTGGCAGCCTTTTGCAACATTGAAAGGGCTTGCTTTTGATATCGGACAATTAGGTTTAAATGTCTCTTGGCTGGGAATGCACTGAATTCCCAGCGCCGCATTAAAAAAGGTTTGCTTTTATACACAGTTTATATTTGTTTAATTTGAACAAGGCTTGGGTCAGAAGTTTCTTTTATAATTTTTTTTTCCATTTTGTAATTCAAAAGTAGATTGTATATTTTAGATATCATTTTCTCTTCTGTTCCCTGAATTATTTTATCTAATTGTTGTTGGTCTTTATAGAATCCATATTCTTCCTTCTCTTTCTTATATCTTGTCTGAATTTGCACATAGGGCCACCAATCAATTTCTATGCCTTGTTTTAGTTCTTGTACTGTTTTCAACCTCTTGTGTGTCAATCAATTCTTTGTATTTTCTCATTTTGTTAAGGTCCATTGCATTGGGATATATCATCGTTTCCATTGTTGACAGCCAATTAGGTATTTTAGTATAGTGGGTTTTTTTTTATTTTTTCCCATACCTGGATTAATGTGTCTCTAATCTGATGCCTGTGGAAATAGGAGTGATTTTTGTTTTTCCCTTCCCATAAGAATCCACGCCACCCTCTTTGGAGATCATGTCCCTCTATTAGTAATATTCTCTTATTGTCCAAGTTAATCCACTCTCTTATCCATGTTATGGCCGCTGTAGATCACAGGAAATAAAGTAATAATGGGCAAAATAAACAAGAGAAATGAAAAATATGGTCTTCTTACGGATGTCCCTCTCTGTCAATTATCTGAGGGGACACTGTCAATACAGGTAGTCAACTTAGGACTGGTTGTTTAACAACCAAAGTTACAACATACTTTTAAAAAGTTACTTACGACTTGTCCTTGGAGTTGTGACCGCTGCACACAAACCTCATGGTCATGTGATATTTCTGGCACTTGGCAACCGGCTCATATTTACAACCTGTTACACCATCCTACAATCACACAACTGTTTTTCTGGCAAAAAAAATGCCCATTTGGAAGAATGGATTTGCTTAATGACCACATGATGTGCTTAATCATGGTGACCCGCATTACAACCATTGTAAAACAGTTGTAAAATTGAGTCTGGTGACGTGGTGCCTCAACATATGATTATGACTTATGACCAAAATTCCAGTCCCAATTTATTATTTATTTTGTATCCCGCCTTTATTATTTTTACAAATAACTCAAGGCAGCAAACATATCCAACACACCTTCCTCTTCCTATTTTTCCACACAACAATAACCCTGTGGGATGCGTTGGGCTGAGAGAGAGTGACTAGCCCTAAGTCATCCAGCTGGCTTTCACGGCTAAGGTAGGACTTGATCTCACAGTCTCCTGCTTTCTAGCCTGGCGCCTTAACCACTAGACCAAACTGGCTCTCTTATTTCTGTTCTGTCCTAGGCCTCACCCAAAAGCACTCAGTCAATTCTGTGTCCTGGCAAAAACCTCTTTATTTACAATAATGTGAATTAGTTCATTCACAGTCAGCCAACGGCTTGGCACACATTCTCGCGAAGATGGACTAATTATCTCAGACTGTTATCAATCCTGGAACGCTGCCCGGTAAACATTTCCACACTCACTGTTGGCAGGGAAGGCTGGGTTTACAGACCAAGGTCCACAAGGCTGGAACAAACACATGACCGAACGAGCGAGTTGTTTCCTGCAAAAGCCACCTCCCCTTTTGCTCCTCTTTTAATCCTGATGGGAGGGGCCATTCATTGTCCACCTGTTTGACTTCCAGTTTGCAAGGCTTTGGCAGCGGCAGGAATCCGCGATCGTGCGCGGTTCCTGCTGCGCTCGCCGCTGGAGTGCCCCTGATCCAGCCGGATTTGGGGGCTAATAGTTACCCCGTAGAGGTAACTGAAGACAGGGGAGATCCAGCAGGGGTCCAGGGGAATCGCAACCCCCCTCCTCAGCTGGCTTAACTCCCTTTTCCAAAAGCGGTGGAGCGGCGGTCAGCAATGGCCGCCACAAAGAAGCTTTCATCCGGACAATAATGTGCAGGAAGAAGCTGAGAAAGTGAAAGTTTTTGGCTGAACCGGGATAACAAGTAACATTTAAATACCCTGAAATTTTAATTTCATCAAAGATACATTGTTCCCAACGAAGATCGGAAAAAGCGGCGGATGAAAGTTAAAATGGAAAGTTTTGTTTTTTCTCACTCTCCTTCCTTACGGTGATAGCAGATGGAAATCGGAAAAACCCGTTTTGGCACCAGCAGGTAATTAAATTTGAAATTAAAGCCATGGGGACATTAAAGATTTCTGAACATTGGAATTTAAAAAAGATTTTTTTTTTTTTTTTGCTATAAGTGGGAAGGGAGAGGAAAAGAATTAATTTTAAGATTTCGCTGGAGGAGGCTGCTTGGGACTTATAAGAACAGAGTTAAATTTTAACAAGACTTCTAAAAGATATACTTTGGAACTTTGCAATTGAACTGTACCCCAGGAAGAGAAAGTATAAAAAGAAGAAAGTGCTAAATGAAACAGTTTGTGTCTATTTGGATTGCTTGGTGACTTTGGGACCTTTGGAAATTATTATTTGAAAGACTAAAAACATTTGGGTTGTTTAAAAATGTTTCACAATGGCATTACTTGTTGAAGAACTGAAAATGCAATTTAAAAAGCTAAAAGAAGAGGAACAAGAAGGGAAGGGCTCTTCTGGATCTGTTTTTCATTTTTTAGAAATGGCGATTTCTACCTATCAGAAATTACAAGAACAAGAAGGTTGGGATGAAGAAGAAGAAGCCATCTTTAATGAACAAACAACTTTAGCTGGGGAAGAAAAGGGAAAGAAGGGAAAGAGAATGGAGAATTGCTCCTTTCTTTTAGCAGCTCTGCCCGTGCGCAGGCTGGGAACCGGTTCCAACTGCTCCCCAGCCTCACTGCTATCTGAGCCCGAAGGTAGATGACTGCCAGCATGCCCTGGCCCCATCTCTGCCTCTGATGCAGATCCCTTGTCCGAGCCTTCTTCAACCTCCAAGACTGGCACAGGTTCCTCCTCAATCTCCTCACTACTGTCCGACTCTTCTGTCAGCTCCGCCAGCCGCTGCCGGGCCACAACAATTGTGGTTATAAGTTAAGGACTACCCGTACAATGAAGAATCTTGATCAGGTAAACACTGGGTATATCAGAAGTATAAAAGCTTTCATATTTCAGAACTCTTCTTCATTTCCATACTTGAAATTGATTAACAGATACCATGTTTCTCCAACAATACGGCCCACCACAAAACGAAGGCCCAGCACTGCTTTGTGCGTATGTAGTTAAATTAAGGCCTGGCCCCAAAATTTGGGCCTATTTAAGTGCATGCACAGCTTAAATTTCCCCACCATGTCTCACATCACTTGAAGTGCAGACAACACGAGGTGGAGGCGGCATGGGGGAGAAGGGCGGAGGGGGGGAAATCTTGTCAAACTCATCCCACGCGACTCACCTTTCCGTTGGATCGCACTCCCTTGCCTTGCTAATTCTTTTGATCCCTGCTTTCCCTGCCACAGTTGTCGCTCATCCAAAGCCCCCACGCCACTTCCCCACCACCGTTTTCTTTTTCACACACAAAAAAAGCGAGCAAAAAAAAAAGGGAGAAGGGGGGAGGCACTTTTGAACACGTCCAGGACTTTTCATGTTGTCATGATCAGCCCCTGCCATGGATGTGTGTGTGTGTGTGTGTAGGGGGGGTGTTTCTTGCAGAGATTAGGGGAAAGAGAGAGTGGATTGGAAGAGATTTTCCCCACAAGAATGGGGAATGCAATGCTTGTAGAGTGTGATTTATCCAGGCTGCCCTCTCCTATTATCTCTGAAGCCTTTTGGGAAACTTGTATGGTGGAT
>NW_020717208.1:140836-160836 GCF_900518725.1 Notechis scutatus | reverse complement strand
ATCTATCAATCTATCAATCTATCAATCTATCAATCTATCTATCTATCTATCTATCTATCTATCTATCTATCTATCTATCTATCTATCTATCTATTTATCTCAGATGAGGCCTTCATTTATTATCTCATCTGAGATTAATTTTCAGCTTGAGGCTACTTTCGTGTCAAATCCAACTATTTCTCCACACTCAAATGGCCATGTGCCCATAAAAGAGGATTTAAAAATGTTTTCTGAAGGAGAGCTGTCAGCATCTTATTTGTATAAAGGATTCTGCAAAGTGGTTTCCCCCCGCCCCCCTCTCTTAAAAACTTTGTCGATCAGCTGCTTTGCTGACCAGCAGCATAACTGTGAGCAAAGAAAACAATGCTCGGGTGGAATGACGTGATGCAATGTGGGAAATAGGAAAGGGGTTCGTGCTCGAGCCGAGGAAAGTTTCTCTCCACTGGTCTCTTCAGTTAGCACTGATGATGTTTCCTAGCTCATGGCCACGGCCTTGGTTCTTTTCCCTCCTCCTCTTCTTTCTCTGCACAAATTCCCCCCTTTGTTCTAGCACTGATGACATTCCCTAGTTGGGCGATGAAACGTCCGCAAGAAAACCACCCAGCTCACAGGGCACCAAGGACCCCACAGCCCTTTTCCTTCTCCTCCTGCCCCCACTAACACCGATGACGTTCCCTAGTTGGGCCATGAAATGTTGGTAAGCAAACCCAGCTCAGAGAGCACCAAGGGCCCTATGGTCCTTGTCCTCCTTCTCTTCCTTCCTTTCTCTGCAAACTCTCCTCTGGCACCGGTTTTGTTCCCTAGTTGGGCCATGCATATCAGGAAACCCCTAAGCACAGAGACCACCTAGGTCTCCCCTCCGGCTCATCTGTTCCTCTCAACACCTGCCCGTCAAGACGCAACCATGTCATTCCAGCCACGGACCTCCAGCTGCAGTTTCAAACTGTTGGCTGTGTTTCCTCTGCTGTCCCCGAGTTCTGCCATCCAGATCCAGAGGAGGGACAGGCCGTGGCACTCCAAGAAGGACTTCAGACAGGCCTGAGAATGGGTATTCTTAGATAAAATAAAATAAAAGGGGAAGGGAAGGAGAAGTTGACCAAACCGTTTTGGAAGCTCAAGTTGAAAGAAAAAGAAAAAAAAGGATGAGATCACAAGGATCAGTCGGCTTAGATCGATCAAAACGCACCACCATCATCACAAGTGTTGCCTGGCATTTGAAGTGGCAAATGTTTTGTTTGAAGGACAATTGTGAGACAAGGAGTTTAGGATCTGGTGAGACTTCAACTTGGCAGCCCTCATTCAGTTTCTCAACTGATCTGCAGAACAGGCACTGGCCCCTTGGCGGGTTGATCTTCTCGAAGAGGACAAGGGCAGGGTGGACCTCTCAAATTCCTGCCTGCATTACACCACGGAAGTAGGTGGGATGGAACTGCTCCTGCATGGACTACAGGTAGCCCTCAACTTACAACCGTTCATATAGTGACCCGTTCAAAGTTACAACGGCACTGAAAAGTGTGACTTGGCCCTTCGACTTACAACTGTTGTGGTAATCCAGTCACGTAATCAAAATTAAAAAAACATGACTACTGGTTCGTATTTTGGGCATTGCAGTTAGTTAGTAGGCATTGTCTTGTACCCTATTGGCTTCCACAGTGGGAACATTACCCTAAAATAATGTATTTTCCTGAGCTGCTTTTCTCTATAGTTGCAGTGTCTCTCTAAAAATGCTATCCAGTAGTTCACAAGGTCAGGTCTCTCACATCAATCAATCAAATTGATCCTTCCAGTGGCTGGCAATCTTTAGTGTATTCCTTTAAACATACATTCATTCCCCTTTGTGTGCTTGTTTACTCTCTTATAATCCCTTTCTCTCCAACGAATGTAAATACAGGGAGTCCTCAATTTATAAGCGTTCGTTTGGTGACTGTTCAAAGTTACAATGGTTGTAAAAAAACTTATGATCATTTTTCAGTTAGGATTGTTGCAGCATCCCGATAATCACGTGATCAAAATTCAGACACTTGGCGACTCCTATTTATGATGGTTGCACTGTTCCGAGAGTCACACGTTTCCACTTTGTGACCTTCTGACTAGCAAAGCCGACGGGGAAGATGGATTCACTTAACAACCGTGTTGCTAATGTAACAACTGCGGGGATTCACTTAACAACTGTGGCAAGAAAAGCCATAACATGGGAGAAAACTCACTTAACAAATGACTCGCTTAGCCACAGAAATTTTAGAATCAAATCCAGATTAAAACTCGGCCTGCCCTCCAGAATCAGTTTTTGATGTTGGCAACCAAACAGGAGATGTTCTCCTGGGACATACTATCCCAGAGGTCTTCAAATGTGGTAACTTAAAGACCTGTGGACTTCAACGCTCAGAATTCCCCAACCTGCCATGGCTGGTTGGGGAATTCTGGGCATTGAGGTCCACAAGTCTTAAAGTTGCCACATTTGGAGAGTCCTGTTTTATTGGATATTACCACCAAAGGAAACCTATGCTTGACTTAGATGGAGGATTGTCCAACTTAACCCAAGATGCAACTCAACTTGAATGCAATGTGTGGTTGGCAGTTCAAGGATGTGGTGGAAACCAGCTACTTCTTCACACAGGCCATTTTTATTAAGTGAACATGGTAACGGTGATTTGTTCGACCAAGTTCAAGAATTTTTGTGGTGTAGGAACCGGTGCAAAGAGAGTTTCAATTCAGTTCTTGAAAAGGGCAATAGATTGGATGAAGGTCAAAAGAGAGTCAAACCAGACAAAATCAGATATTGTTAGTCAGTGACTCGTCTACTTGGCTAAAGGAGAATTTTAACCTTCAGGATCAGGTGTGATGGTGTCCTTCTGTCTTGCATTGCCGGAACTCTGGCATGGTGCAAGATCCTTTTATTAAATTATTCTGGTATTTTATTTAGAACCCCATAGAAAAAAAATTAATGACCAAGTTATTAAAATACAGATAGTCCTCCTTTAGGAAAACTGCTTTAGTTCTCTGTCTTGGGCATAGACTGATTGTGGCTATGACTGACGAAAAGCCACTTTATGACCAATGCTCAGTTACGACATTCACTCCATCTGTTCTGGGTCTACCATTACAGTTAGTTAGTAGGCATTGTCTTGTGCCCGATTGGCTTCTCTTCCCACCCCACAGTGGGAACATTACCTAAAAAACGTATTTTCCTGAGCTGCTTTACTTTATAGTTGCAGTCTCTTAAGAATGCTATCCAGTAATTCACAAGGTCGGCTCTCTCACCTTAATCAATTAAATTGATCCTTCCAGTGGCTGGCAATGTTTAGTGTGTTCCTTTAAATAAGGGGTGTCAAACTCGTGTCATATGACGCATCGCGACTCTCCCCCCCCCTTTGCTAAACCGGGCATGGTCACGGTCAGCGCGTGACCCATTCCAGCCCGCAGGCCACGAGTTTGACAGCCTTTCTTTAAATGTATATTCCCCAAGTGCTATTGCGTGCTTGTTTACTCTCTTTATAATCCCTTTCTCTCCAATGAACATAAATACAGGGAATCCTCAATGGTTGTGCAAAAAGTGACTTATGATAATCTTTCCCACTTTTTGCAGCATCGTCATAGTCACATGATTAAAATTCAGGCGCTTAGACAACTGATTTATATTTATGACGGTTGCAGTGTCCCACAGGGGGAGGGCCACACGATCCCCTTTTGTGACCTTTTGACAAGCAAAGTCAATGGGTACCCAGACTCTCTTAACGGCCTTGTTACTAATTGAACAACAACTGTGATTTGCTTAACGACCATCGCAAGAAAGGTCATAAAATAGGGCAAAACTCACTTAAATGTCTCACTCGGCAAAAAAAAAATATTGGGGGGGGGGGGGGCCTCAGTTGTGGTCCTAAGTCAAGGACTGCCTGTACAAACTTCCATTCCCTTCTTGCTAAGCGTCCCAAATGGCTGTTAAGATTTGTCCTTTTACCCACTTTTGTGACCTGAGCTCTGAAAACCTTTTCCTGACCTTTGAGCTCACCCAGCTGTTTGCGGGTCACAATCGTCTTATCATGGCAGATTACAGGGAAGTTGAAGTAAAATTGTAATTTTTTTGATTTTCTTCACTGATCAACCACTTCCTTTAATGACAGAGTTGGTGAAACCAAGTGCAATTCTTTAATGAGGGCCTCCTGTAACTTCTTAGGAAGCCCACAGGACCATCTCCAGCATGAAGCAACACAGAACTACCGGCAGTGCTCACTTAACGGGTGCGAACTGGGATTGGCAACGCCATCACTAAGGGAGACAAGCCGCGAAGTGAAACGTGATGCTACCGCAACTGACTCAAGAGTGACAATAACAGTGTTCCTTAGGCAACTCATGACTGCAATTTGAAAATTCCTGCTGGGTCACCTGGGGATCGTATTAATTGTTGGAATCCAGCAGGGGAGATTGCAAAATGGCGACCACGGGAAGACAGGACGCTGTGACCATAGTAAGTACGTGCTAGCTGCCCAAATGGCAATCTCGTGACTGCAGGGACATGGTGAAGGCCAAGGTTCAGACCCGAAATTTCTTACTGAACTGACGTCATAGCTTCAAATGGTCGCTGAATGGGGAAGTTGGTTAACAAATATTAACGATACAGATAAATATGGCAGTTCCTCTAAGAACAAGAAAGGCTAGCTAGAAATATGATTAAGGGCCGCTTGGGTGATATTATATAGAACTGTGATTGCGAACCTTTGGCACCCATGCCAGAAACGGCACGCAGAGCCACTTCTGCCAGCATGCGAGAGGCTCCCTGGGAGAGCCCCACTGTGCATGCGCACCCCGCCAGCCAGCCAATTGTCGGGTAACTGCCGTGCAAGCGCGAGGGGAGACGCGAGCGTGGGACACGCGCACAGGCATGCGGTGTGTGGGTTTGTGTGCGCGTGCCCAGAGGCATGCAGTACAGGGGAGTCACACACGCATTGCATCATGAGTGCAGGCACACGAGCACATATGCATGCACTTTTGGCACGCAATGTGGAAGAGGTTCACCATCACGGATATAGAACGTGGAATAATAGTGCTGGAAGGGAACCTGGAGGCCTTCTAGTCGGATCCCCCCCTGCTCCCGCCTATCGGGGATCAGAGGCTTTGAATAGGGTTCAGTTTTATCCAATAAAAGGGTCATTTGGTAAATAACCCAATATTGTGTATTGTGTAAAAGGCTGGTTTAAAAAATAGTTGTGCTTGGCATATAAATATATATTTAATTTTATTGAGGTCTCTGAAGGCTGAAGGCTGTTTAACATAAACAGTCAACTCATGTGAAATGAGGGCAACTCATGTGAAATGGTCACTAAGTGAAAACTGCAATAGCCTAAGTGCGATCATTGTACATACAACTTGACTACGGATTTTTGTATTCAATTTTTTTTATTTTTCATAAAGTGGACAATTTAATAACCTTTAAACATTCCACTTCACAGATCTCTTCAATTCCAACATACGTTCGCCATAAAAAATACACTGTAATAATTTACTACCTTTCAAAAACTTTGCATATTTTTATGACAATCTAAAAGACACCGAGGTTTTTAAAGCCTTAACACTGTAGCCGTATGTTTTTACACAACTAGCCTACATAGAAAACAAAAGGGTTAAACTGAATCCCAACGTACGAAAAGTTTGTTTATTACACAAGTACAAAATGTTGCTTTACAAAAATAAAACAGTTCAACATCTGATTTTTGCAGTTACAGGACCTGCAAAGATCAAACTATTCAGAAATAAACCCCAAAATTAGTTTTTTTTGAATGAAGGCAAATTAAAGTCTTTTTCTGCATTTAAAAAAAAATTCAGCTAGCAGGCATAGCTGAGGGCTGACAATTGTCTGGGTATTTTATTTCAATCCCTGGAGAGGAAAGGAAGAACTAACTTTCTTAAAGAACGCACTAATTTTAGTTTGCATTCTGCTTTCTCTTTTTGTCTTCGTATATTTCACGGTAACACTGCAGGATTTCGTGGATTCTCTCACGTACCCTTTCAAAACGTTCTACATCCAGATCCATCCTTTCTAACTCTGATAAAAATTTGTCAACCTCTGTGAAAACACAAGCCAATCTTCTCATGGTGAATTTTTTAGCCTTAATTTCTACTTCTTTTTCTTTTTCTTCTTTTTCTTTTTCTTCTTCCTCCACAACCTCCTGGGTTGACAATTCTTCTCTTAGCTCGATTAATTCTTCGTCAGAAAGCTCTCCTTCCATAGACGCTATCCACTTTTTCACGGCTTCAGCGTCAACCTGTAAACCGAGGGTTTGCGAGAGAGCCAAAATGTTCTGGTTTGTTTTCCCCAAATCTTCGTCAGAGTCAAATCCTTCGAAGTTCCTGACGAGATCTGGGAAACGTTTTAAGCACTTTCCCCAAATGCCTTGCATGCATGTCACAGCCACACCCTGCCACGCTCTGACGATGTTTTCCATGCAGTGGAGGATATCGTACCATCTCCAAAACTCGTTCAAGCTCACTCTGCTTTTCTCCATCGTGGCTACCGCTTCGGTCAAGAACTCCTGTAAATAATACGCCTTGAATGATGTGATGGCCCCCTGGTCCATCGGATGCAAGAGAGGGCTCGTGTTTCTGGGCAGATAAACAACCTTCACATCTGCCTGGAGATCATCCAGAGACGAGGGATTTCCTGGTGTGCTGCCGAAGATCAGGAGAATCTTAAAAGGAATCCTCATTTGCGAGCAATAGTCCTTGACTTGGGGTACAAAATAAGTCCTCAACCAGTACTCAAAGAGGATGTGGGTCATCCAAATATTCCGATCGGATTGGTAATGCACGGGAAGGGTGTCCTTTTGGAATGCACATGGATCCTCCGATTTGTGGATCAGAAATGGCTTCAGCTTGAACCCGGCAACATTTCCGCCCAACAGCAAGGTGATTCGGTCATGAAAGGTTTTACATCCAGGCACAGCTTGAGCTTCTGGGCACAGGTGGGTGCCCTCTGGCAATTTTTTCCAAGATAACCTAGTTGAGTCCACGCTGAATATCTGTTCAGGCAGATATTCCCCTTCTGCTAAGACATCATCAAGCTCGTCCCGGAACCGTCGGGCAGCTTGTTCGTCAAGGCCTGTGGTTTCTCCCTTGGTGGGTATGTTTCGGAAATTAAATCTTCGCTGAAACCGCAGAAACCAACCGCGGCTGGCGTCGAAGGTTTTGGTGCACGCTTCACCGGCTCGCTCCTTCAGCATGGCGAAAATGCCACGTGTCTTCTCCTGAATGCGATGGAAGCTGATCGGGTCCCTCTTGCGGACCTGATCCTCAATCCAAAGCACCAGCATTTGTTCTGTCTGGTGGATGAGGCCCATTCGGTGCCTTGTTATGGTGGTGTCCGTTCCCGTGGATCCTTTGATCAGTGCTCGGATCTTCTTCCTGTCCCTCAAAATCGTCCAGACGGTGGTGTGAGCTAGTCCTTCTTCTCGGGCGATAAGATTAGTCTTCTTCCCGGCTTCGTGCGCTTTGATGATCTTCATCTTCAAGTTGAGATCAATGGACCTCCTTTGCTTCTTGACACTCCTTTTTGCTGAAGTGGGGGTCTCTGGGTTTGTAGACACCTTGGTATGGGGTGTGACCAGGTGGACGACGGCTTTCCGTCGTCTCGTTATCGTTTTTCTTGTCCCTGGTAATTCCTTCGAGGCTTCTCTGATCCTTTTCGAATCCTTCAAAATCGTAAATATGGTGGTATGTCCCAGGCCTTCTTCTCGGGCAATAGCGGACACTTTTTTCCCACCTTCATACGCTTCAATAATCTTCATCTTCCGATCAAGACTGATGGATGTCCTACGCTTCTTGCCACTTCCAGCAGATGAACCGGGGGTGGTAGGCTTTGAAGACAGCTTGGTTGGGATTTGAATTTGCAAGCATCTTGGTTTGGGGGGAGAGGGGGAGGGATTTGGGTCTACCGACATATTGGTGTGGGGTGTGGGTGGGTGGACCTGGTCCTTCCGAGGTTTTGTGATAACTGTTCTTGTCCCTGGTAATTCTTTCATGGCTTCTTTGATCCTTTTCTGGTCTTTCAAAATCGTGAGGATGGTGGTACGAGCCAGGCCTTCTTCTTGAGCAATAATCTGCGCCTTCTTCCCGGCTTCGTATGCTTTGATGATCTTCATCTTCAGATCAAGACTGATGGTTTTCCTAGACTTCTTGCTATGCCCTTCAGTTGAACTGCGGGGCTTCGGCTTTGCAGGTGTCTTGGTGTGGGGCGTGAGTGGACGTAGGAGACGTTTCCGTGCTTTTGCGATAATTTTTCTGGTCCATGGTAATACCTTGAGGGCTTCTCGGATCCTTCTCTTATCCTTCAAGATGGCGGAATAGGACAGACCTTCCTCTTTCGCCATGATCATCTTCTTCTTCCTGGCACGGTATGCTTTGATGATCTTCATCTTCAGATCAAGACTGATGGATCTCCTTCGCTTCTTGCTGCCTCGTTCCGTCGAAATGAGAGCTAGAGACACCTTGGGGCAGCATTTGGACGTGTGGGGGAGGTCCTTTTTCTCCCTTGTCCTTGGTGATCCACTCATGGCTTCTCTGACTCTTTCCTTGGACGAGATGGTGGAACAGGCCGGGTCTTCTGCTGATACTGGATCCACCTTCTTCTTGTCATTGTGGGCATTGACAGTCATCATCGTCTGACTGAGATCAATTCTAGTCTCTTTGCTAGTACTTTCATCCTCTAGCTTTGAAGACATCTCAGTAGGGGGTGTAACTGTGTGGGTGAGACCTTCCTGCTGTCTTGCTGTTACCTTCATCCCTGATGTTCTTTTATTCTCCTTTCTGATCCTCTTCTTGTTCTTCAAAATGGCCGGGATGGTGGAACAGGCCAGCCCTCCTCCTCCTCCTCTTTCTTCTTCCGTGTCCATCTTCCCGGCATTGTGGGCACTGAGGTCTTTCATCTTCGAATTGAGATCGATGGCCTTGCTTTCCTCCCCGCTACTTCCTTCATCTGAAGTGGGGTTCTTGGCCTTCGAAGACATCTTGGTATGGGGTATAAAGGCGCGTAAATAGTAAATAAGCAAGTGAAAAATTAAGAGCAGGTTATACACGAGCGCGGTTTAACTAACTGCAATGACACACTCAGGACTGGAATGGTACAGGGTTGGACTAGAAGACCTCCAAGACCCCCTCCACCTCTGTTATTCTGAAATCTTACAGGGTTCTCCTGCTTGGGCAGGGGAGGTTTGACTAGAAGGCTTCCAAGATCCCTTCCAATTCTGTTAATCCTGATCGAGAGCGAGACACTGTAAAGGTCATAAAAGCAGGCATTGGTCATAGCTATTTTATTTTACAGGGAGTCCTCAACTTACGGCACAATTGGGGCCAGAAATTCTGTTGCTAATCGAGACAGTTGTTTTAAGGAAGTTGTGTTCGATTTTTTTTTGCCATGCTGTTAAGCAAATCACTGCGGTGGTTAAACCAGCCACGTGGCCGTTAATTCTGGCTTCCCCCACAGATTGTGCTTGTCGGACGCCAGCTGGGAAGGCCACAAATGGCGATCACGTGATCCCAGGATGCCGCGACCGCCGTAAGTACATCCAAGTGCCCGAATTTTAATCATGGTGATTGTGTGGATGCTGCAATAATGATTCATAACCGAGAAGACCTGGGCCTCTTTTTTTTTTTTTCAGGTCACTTTTTTCAATGCTGTCATAACTCCGAAGCAAATGGTTGGAAGCCGAGGACCGCCCCATATTGTCAACCTGCTTGCGATGGGTGGCTATCTGAGGTATTTGCTAAACAGGAACAACCTTAGAAGAGTTTCAAGTTATTATCCCCCCCCCCCACCCATCGTAATTGAAAAGGGAGGGAAGAGGAGCTGCTAAAATAATGTGCGTCAGCAACTCCTTGTGAGAAAATCAATGGCAGGAACCGTCCTTGTGCTTTAGGCGCCATCACCGATGTGTTTAGCCCAATTCAGCAACAGCTTTCCAAAGGCAGAATTTACAATCTGGCACAAAATCCAGGAGATTTGATCTAGGAAGGGAACTAAAAACCCTAAGACGAATCCATGGATGGTTCCCCCCAAAATTACTGGAAGTACAGGTAGTCCTCAGCTTAAGACCACAATTGCACCCAAAATTTCTGTAGCTGAGACATTGGTTAAGTGAGTTTTGCCCCGTTCTATGACCTTCCTTGCCACAGTTAAAGTGAATCACTGTATTTGTTAAGTGAATCTGGCTTCCCCGTTGCCTTTGCTTGACAGAAGGTCGCAAAAGGGGATCACGTGACCTGGGACACACAAAAGGGGATGGCATGACTCGGAAAACATGTCATAAATACGAGCCAATTGCCAAGCATCTGAATTTCGATCACATGACCAGGGGGATGCTGCAATGGTTGTCGTTAGTGTGAATGGTCATAAGTCACTTTTTTTTAGTGCTGCTATTAACTTTGAACAGTCACTAAACGAAGTGTTGTAAGTCGAGGACTGCCTGTAATTTTGCCCAGGGCCAACTTTTTCATGCTTCCTCATTATAGAATTCCCCATTTAGATAAAAATTTGTTCTAAATTCAGGGTTTCTCAACTTTGGTCCCCTTGAAGATGGGTGGGCTTCAACTCCCAGAATTTCCCAGCCAGCAAACCCCTTTTGTACAGCTGGGGAATTTAGGGAGTTGAAGCCCACCCATCTTCAAAGAGTCACGGTTGAGAAACTCTGTTCTAAACAACGTAGGTAAAAATGGATGGTTTCAAAGAATGATGATAGCGTCTAATTCACTTTGACTGAAAATTTGTTACCCGTTTTAAATAAAGAACGAGAACCCCAAACACTTCCTACATCAATAACTCCCAATCCCCAGGCCATTAAAACCTTAATTATTTTTGTCTCCAAACTTTCAACGAGCACCCCTCGACTAACCAAGCCGCCCAGCAAAAGACTCACCTGGATGAGTTTAAGACAGGTGAGCTTTTGTTCTGGTGTCTCAATTCGAACCATCAGGCGGGACAAACTGAGGACTTGATTCTTATCAGAGAGCCCTTCGCCATTCTCCAGGAGCGCTTCTAATTCTCCATCCACCTGCGGAAAGCCAGAGGAGAGATTCTAGACCAGGCTCAGAGCCATTGTGAATACTGGTGGCTCAGGGCTGAGTTGGTGCTCTCTGAGCGTGGTGGTTTTCTTGCAGAAGTTTTATTACCCAACGAGGTGACATCATCAGTCCTAGAAGGAGAGATGGGTGTTGCAGAGAAAGAGGAGGAAGAGGAGAAGGTGACGGTGGGAGTGGAGGAGGAGGAAGATGACAATGACTATTGAATCCTGGAAGCTATATGATCTTGGTAGGTTTCTTGCAGACCTTTCATGACCCAACTAGGGATGAAGGTGGAGAAGGAGGAGGGAGAGGGGGGAAAAGGAATTGAAGTCAATCCTTCTTAAAGCATGCTGGCTGGGGAATTCTGGGAGTTGATGTCCTCCCCTTTTAAAGTGGCCAAGTTTGAGAACCATGAGTCTAAAGCTGGACAACACTGTTTTTTTTTTGTAGTAGCAGCCACAGGGATCTATACTTTTACACGAGGAAAAGCATGGGAGAAAGCATCACAGTGAACCACGGTGTCTACAATATCACAAGGTGACACTAGGCTTTAGGGCTCTCGCACATACGCAGGGCAGCGGCACAAAAGGACCCCAAAGCCGTAGGACTGGGCATCTTAAGTGCTGTGCCACAAAGACCCCAGTCTCTGTCTCTTGAAGGGCCAAGGAGGGTGGCAAGAATGCTGGTGTGTTGAAGTGGAGCAGCTGCCCAGACCTTCGCAGCTTTGGGGGATTGTGGGAGATCCATGGGCATCCAAAGCAATCACCCAAGCGGCCCGTTTTTTTTAAACAGAATTGCCCTGCTTCAATGCTTACCGAATCCTTTTTACGTGACCGTTCCTTCTTCATTTTGCCTCCTGCAGCACGAATGCTGACCCGGTTCTCTCCGCCCAGGTAACCCCGACAGTTGGCGGAGCCACAGAAACATTTCTGGGCTTCTTTGCTGTGGGAAAAACACATCACAACAGTGAGGGACTGAAACAGGCTTCATCTCATCTTCATCTCTCCATCTTTCTATCTCTCCATTTCTCCATCCATCCATCCAATATGAATATAATTCTACCTATCTCTGCCTATATCCATCCATTCATCCATCCAACATGTATGCATGTCTGTCTGTGTCCATCTGCCCACCCACTCATCTATCTACCTACCATCTATCAATCCATCCCATATGCATATCTGTCTATCTATCTGTATCTATTTAACTACCTATCATCTAATCTATCCATCCATCTAATATGCATGTATGTATATCTGTCTGTCTCTCTCTCTCTCTCTCAATCCATCCACAATTGTTAAATGAATCCCTGCAGTTGTTAAGTTAGCCACACTAACTTAACAACTAGTAGTGAAGTGAATCTGGTTTCCCCATTGACTTTGTATGTATGACAACTGTCATAAATACACGTGACCATGGGGATGCTGCAATTGTCATAAATGTGAAAATGGTCATGTCTCTTTTTTCAGTGCTGTTGTAACTTCGAAAGGTCATTAAACAAATGGTTATAGGTCAAGGAGCCCCTGTACTTACTCTAAAAATCAAACCTATGTCTGTTTTTGTAGACATTAAAACAAGCATTAACGGAACTTCCGGTTTGTCGGCTTCGCGAGCGGCAGGGATTCGCGATGCAGCGCGATCCCTGCTGCGCTAGCCGCTTTTGGTGTTCCGATCCGGACGGGTTCGGAGCTAAGGCTACCCTGCAGGGGTAGCTGAAGATAGGGGGGATCCGGAGAGGGGTTTGGGGGTGTTGCAGACCCCCTCCCCGGCCGGCAGAACCCCCTTTTCCCAAGACGGTGCAGCGGCGGTCTGTAATGGCCGCCACAAAGAAGCTGGCAGCCGGGTAAGAATGCGCAGGAGGAAGAGGAGAAAGTCATTGAGAGTGAAAGTTTTCTTGGTTGAACCAAGACTCTAAGACACATTTAATACAATTCCTGGAAATTATGGCTTTTTGAATGATTCTTTCCACAAGAGAAAATAAGCGGCAATTTTGAGGTGCTGAAAGGAAAGTTTACTCTCCTTCCCTACGGAATCAATAAGTGGATATTGAGAAACCTGTCTTTTTCAGCTAAAAACTAACTTTATGTGATAAGTGGGAAGGGAGAGGGCAGAAAATATATTCATATGTTAAGAGTTTGTTGGAGGAGATGCCTTAAGGATTTGAAGACTGGAATATAATTTTAATAAGGCTCTAAGATACAGATTTGGACTTTCTTTTTTTGATTGATACTACCCCAGGAAGAGAAAGTGAGAACTTTGTTTTGACTTGGATTGATTGAGGACTTTGGGATTGTTCTATTTTTTTTTTTTTTTTTTGAAATATCCTGGTTGGTGCAGGAAGAAAGAGGGGAAAAAAAAAGAAAAGAAAAGATTTATAATGGCTTTTTTTGTTGAGGAGCTGAGAAAAGAATATGATGGTAAAGATGGTGTGAAAGAAGCCTTCCATTTTTTAGAAATGGCGCTTGTTAACTATCAACAAACACTACAACAGATGGAGGCAGCAGAAGACGAAGATGACGAAGAAGAAGAAGAAGAAGCCATCTTTAATGAATTTCAACATTTAACTAAGAAAGAAGGAAGGAAGGAAGGAAGGAAAATGAAGGACTTAAGACTTAAAAAAGCACTTAAGAAAGAGAAAAATAAGGTGCAAAATCAATATAATGATAGTAAACAAAAGAAAAAAGGAACACAACAGAGAAGGGAAGCCAGCAAGGCAAAGGCAGAGACTAGGAGAAGGGGGGGTAGGAAGGTCTGGTGGGGGAAGAAAGAAAGAAAGGTGGAGAAAAGCCACAAAGTTTTGAAATTAGATGGGAAAAGAGGAATCTTTTTTAGGGACAAAGGGTAAAGTACAATTTTTAAAAAAAAAGATTTTGCAAGGTACATAAGATGGTATTGTAGCATTTGTATTAGAAATAGAAAATTAGAATGGTTTAAGAGTTGATAAGAGATTAAAATGCTGAAATGTTTAGAAATGATTGATTTTAAAATTTAATAAAATATTAAAGGGAATGTTTAGAATATTGAGTTTTAATTAAAGATTTAATATGTTTATGGTATTGATGTTATTATAAAATTATTATAGTAGCATTTGTTTTTGGAAAAGGCAATGGGAATATTATAAGATTTAATATTTAGATCTACTATTTAACTATGTATTTAATCATTTTGGATTTATTATTATTTTTTTATTAAAAAACAAAAAAAAAATAAGATAGAATGTACCAAGCAGAATCAGATTGGGTATTAGGTGTTATTTTAAATGTTAATCTAATTAATTTAGGGGGAAGACAGAAAGGCATCATACTCTGATTAGTGATTTCAGGAGAAATTCTTTTTTTTATTATAAGGAATGAGACAGGGGGATAATAAAGAATGGACAAAAGATACAAATATAATGACTTAAATTAAGATGGATTAAATAAGATAGAATTAAGAAGATTGAAATGTGTGGAGAAGCTAATATAGAAGAGATAGAATGGTAAATAAAATAGGTAATGATATGTAAGATGAGCATGAATATAATTGAAGTTCATGTAGAGAGAGGTACCTTGGGCCAAGTTACTTTCCTAAAAGATTTTTTATATGTTTGTGTGTTGTGTGTTTATGTTTTTGGGAGAATTAATAAAACCTTGCAGAAATATAGAATGACAATAATGGTAACCAAGTCAGAAAGAAATAGATGAAATAATAATAGTGAAATTGAATAAGAATGAATAAGAGTAAAGAGAAATAAAGAGAAATTGGATAAGAGGCATTTGTATGCTCATATGGAAATGGGTTAAAATAGAATTATACTGTATAAAATAAGGTTTTATTTGACTTGTAAAATTTATAATGGAAAAAGGTTTAAGTATGTAATGGTCAATGATGATTTGTTTGTCTTTAAAATTAATAAAATTTGTTTAAAAAAAAAACAAGCATTAACAACCAAAACACAATTCAAAAGTGTCTTATGAAACAATCACATGGAAGTAAAGTGTTCAGAACATTTCTCATACAAGTATCAAAGTACTAATGCTAATGAACCCTGAATTGAAAGTTTGTCAGTATCATTTTGGACAACACCATGTACCATGCAGGTTTCTTATCCTCACATTCAAGATAGTCACCCTACCTACATCATCTACTTTTTATGACGAATTCCTCCCTCCTGTATTCCTCTCTTCCTCTTTTCCCTCCCTCCCATCTCCTGTTCTTCCTTTTATTTCCCCACCCTCCCATCCATCCATCCTCCCCCCTTCCCCTTTCCTTCCTTCCTACCTCCATCTCCCTTTCCTCCCTCCCTCCCATCCATCCATCCATCCATCTCCTTTTCTCTCCCTCCCTTTCTCTCCCTCCCTTCCTTCTCCCCTCTTTCCCTCCCTCTAAAAAGATATTTAACAAGATGGAAAGATTAAATTCTCCAAACTAATCAGCTGCACTGTCAAATATATTACAGAGGTCAATTTCTTCTCTGCAAGAATATTGGAATACTTTCAAAATGACCTGGAAAGTATTATAGCTCTTCCGACTCAGAAGAGAGAGAAAGAGAAACAGCAAAGAAATGTGATGAAAACAAGGAAGCAACACCTACCCATATCGCTGGAACTGGTAGTCAAAGGTTAGCTCTGAGCCGGAAGTTACTAGCTTGGTGGTGAAAAAGCCCACCCTTAGCTGCCCGTTCACTGTCCACTAAAAAAAAGTGGGGGGGGGGGGCGGACAAAAGACAATAATAGGATTAAATTGCAACTTTATAACTGTGGCATTTTAACTTTTTAAGTGTGCTAGAAATCACGGTTGCTTTGAAATACTTGGTTTCAGACTGCCAAAAGATAACACGTTTATATGAACATATACACAGCTTAGGAATTGTCACGCCCCAAAAAGGGACAGCAGGAAGACACACAACCATTGGAACTTAAAATCCAGGGTGTAAGTTGCCCCGAGGTTGGTCCTCTACTTTCCTTTAAAAATACTTCTCTTGGAAAATGTCAGTCCACGGTGAGAAAAGCAAAGTTGTCCCACATCACTGTCTGTTCCACGACTCACCTTCTGTGTCTCACAATTGGGTTCGCAACTGTGGTTCATGAAACGAGAGCAGTTCCCTTTTTGCGTGGCGTCAATTATCTGAAAAGGGAAAGGAAATCGCTACAGAGCCAGTGCTCGTTTTAACGACCACTTGTTCCATGACCCTTCAAAGTTATGACGGAGCCGAAGAAGTGGGACTGATGGCTGATCTGTGGCCTTTCCTGCTGGTTTCCTTCAAGCAAAGTCAGTGGGGAAGCCAGCGGGGAATCGCAAGTCTCAGTCACGAGATGTCCTCACTTAAAAACCACGCAGGTTTTGTTTAACAACGGCAACTGGAAGTCCTGGAACTCCTGCCATGAGTCACGTGACATCACATTTTTATGACCGCGTCACTTGGTGAGGAGTATCTCCAAATTATTGTGGTTAAACCTGTACCGCTTTTAAAAAAGATTAAAAAAAATGAACAAAACATACAAAAGCACACACAGGTATGTGAGGTACTATGCCGGTTCCATTGTTAAAAAAAAAACAGCAGCTACCGCTACTGTCCAGAGGTTATGCATAAATGCAGTCCTCGATTGACAACTATAATAGAATATCCATTGCTAAGCAAGGTTGCCTGATTTTAAGACTTTTCTGACTATGGCTGTTAAACAATTCACTGCAGTTAAACGAATCATTTAGTCATTAAATCGCTTCTCCCAGATTTAATTATCGGAAGCCGTCTGGGACGGTCGCAAATGGCGATCATGTGAACCACGAACATGGCAACAGTCGTAAACATACACAAGATGCCAATTGCCTGAATTTAGCTCAAGTGACCTCTTGCAATTGTCATAAATACGAGCCAGTTCCCAAGCACCTGAATTTTGATCCCATGACCATGTGTTGCTAAGCAGAGGTGGATATTCAACAGGTTCTGACCAGTTCTGGAGAACTGGTAGTGGAAATTTTGAGTAGTTTGGAGAACCAGCAAATACCTCTGACTGGAGATTTTACAGTATCCTTCCCCTGCCATACCCACCAAGCCACGCCCACAGAACCCGTAGTAAAAAAAATTGAATCCCACCACTGTCGGTAAGGTGTGGTAAGGTGAGGATAATCTGAACCAAATTAACTAAAGTAAAACACATCAACAAGAGCCGTTGTAACTTCAAACAGCCACTAAATGAATGGTCGTAAGTCAAGGGCAACTTATAGCAAGTTATCCACTATAATTTATTACAACGAATGCTCACCTCATCATTTTTCAAAGCCATGAAGTAATAATGGATGTTCTTGTTTCGGGCATATTCCTTCACTCGAGTTTTGAATTCTTTGTGATCCAGAACTTCTCCACAGTATTCAAGAACAAAGGTGTTACTAAGCAAGACAAAAGGAAGGCAAGATGATGGAAAAAAGGCAAAACATGCACAACTAAAACACAGCAATATTACGTTTGCATGGATCTATTTACCTATCTATCCATATCTATCTTATCCATCCATCTGTTCTGACCAAGGCTTCCAAGACCGTAATTATGGACATGTTTATTTTAAAAACAAGTCTTGTTTTATTGCAATGCTGGGAATTGTTTTCATTGCCAGCCAGTAATGAATCTCAAACAGTCCCTCAAGATAAGCACCCACCTGGAACTTCCGGTTTGTCGGCTTCGCGAGCGGCAGGGATTCGCGAAGCTGCGCGATCCCTGCTGCGCTAGCCGCTTTTGGTGCTCCGATCCGGACGGGTCCGGAGCTAGGCTTCCCTGCAGGGGCAGCTGAAGATAGGGGGGATCCGGAGAGGGGTTTGGGGGTGTTGCAGACCCCCTCCCCGGCCGGCAGAACCCCCTTTTCCCAAGACGGTGCAGCGGCGGTCCACAATGGCCGCCACAAAGAAGCTGGCAGCCGGGTAAGAATGCGCAGGAGGAAGTGGAGAAAGTTTTTGAAAAGAGAAAGTTTTTCTTGGTTCCCAGGACTCTAAGACATATTTAACAAAACTCCTGAAAATTATGACTTTCTGAATGATACCTTCTAGAAGAGGAAAAAAGCGGCAGTTTGGTGGTGCTGAAAGGAAAGTTTACTCTCCCTTCCCGACGGAATTAATAAGTGGACATTGAGAAACCTGTTTTTTTCAGGTAAAACTAGCTTTATGGGATAAGTCGGAAGGGAGAGGACAAAAAATATATTCATCTGGTTTGATTTTGTTGGAGGAGATGCCTTAAGGATTTAAAGACAGAAATAGAACTCCAATAAGGCTTCAAAATACAGATTTGGACTTTCTTTTTTCTTTTGTCTGATATTACCCCTGGAAGAGAAAGGGAGAATTTTGTCTTGGCTTGGATTGATTGAGGATTGTGGATTTTGGGATTGTTTTACTTTTTTTTGAAATATCTTGGTTGGTGTAAGAAGAAAGAGGGAAAAAAGAAAAGAAAAGAAAAGATCTATAATGGCTTTTTCTTTTGAGGAACTGAGGGAAGAATATGAGCAAACAAAAGCAGCTGGTAAAGATGGTATGGAAAAAGCCTTCCTATTTTTAGAAATGGCGCTGGTTAACTATCAACAAACAATACAACAGATGGAGGCAGAAGAACAACAAGAAGATGAAGACGCCATCTTTAATGAATTCCAAAATTTAACTAAGAAAGAAGGAAGAAAGCGAGGAAAATGAAGGACTTAAGATCTAAAAAAACATTTAAGAAAGAGAAAAATAAGATGCAAAATAAATATAATGATAGTAAACAAAAGAAAAAGGGAACACAACAGAGAAGGGATGCCAGCAAGGCAGAGGCTAGAAGAAGGGGGGGTAGGAAGATTTGGTGGGGGAAGAAAGGGGAAAAGCGGAGAAAAGCCACAAAGTTTTGAAATTAGATGGGAAAAGAGGAATTTTTTTTAGGGACAAAGGGTAAAGTACAATTTCCTTAAAAAAGATTTTGCAAGGTACATAAGATGGTATTGTAACATCTGTATTAGAAATAGAAAATTAGAATGGCTTAAGAGTTAATAAGAAATTAAAATGTTGAAATGTTTAACAATGATTGATTTTAAAATGTAATAAAATATTAAAGGGAAAGGCAATGGGAATGTTATAAGATTTAATATTTAGATTTATTATTTAACTATGTATTTAATCATTTTGGATTTATTACTCTGTTTTTATTGTTATTAAAAGAAAAAAAATAGTAGATAGAATGTACCAAGCAGAATCAGAGTGGGTATTAGGTGTTATTTTAAATGTTAATCTAATTAATTTAGGGGGAGGATAGAAAGGCATCATACTCTGATTAGTGATTTCAGGAGAAATTCTTTTTTTTTTTTTTAATAAGGAATGAGATAGAGGGATAATAAAGAATGGGCAAAAGATACAAATATAATGATTGAAATTAAGATGGATTAAATAAGATAGAATTATGAAGAGTGAAATGTGTGGAGAAGTTTATATAGAAGATATAGAATGGTAAACAAAATAGGTAATGATATGTAAGATGAGCATGAATATAATTGAAGCCCATATAAAGAGAGGTACCTGGGGCCAAGTTACTTTCCTAAAAGATTTTTTATATGTTTGTTTGTTGTGTGTTTATGTTTTTGAGAGTATTAATAAAACCTTGTAGAAATACAGAATGAGAATAATGGTAATCAAGTCAGAAAGAAATAGATGAAATAATAATAGTGAAATTGAATAAGAGTAAAGAGAAGTAAAGAGAAATTGGATAAGAGGTATTTTTATGCTCATATGGAAATGGCTTAAAATAGAATTGTATTGTATAAAATAAGGTTTTATCTGACTTGTAAAATTTATAATGGAAAAAGGTTCAAATATGTAATGGTTGATGATGATTTGTTTGTCTTTGAAATTAATAAAATTTGCTTGAAAAAAAAAAAAGATAAGCACCCACCTTTCTTTCCTGTGAAGTACTGCCAAGAACAGAAGTGCCCAATGAATTAGAAAAAAAACCCAGCGAAGTACAA
>NW_020717208.1:91596-111665 GCF_900518725.1 Notechis scutatus | reverse complement strand
TGAAGTCCACCAGTCTTAAAGTTGCCAAGTTTGGGGACCTCTGGACTAGAAGACCTCCGAGGTCCCTTCCAACTCTGTTAAACTATTAAAATTTGGAGTACTGCACCGAGTTTGGGTCACCACGCTGTAAAAAAGGGATGTTGAGACTAGAAAGAACGCAGAGGAGGGCAACCAGGGTAATTGGGGGACTGGAGACTAAAACATACGATTAACGGTTGCAGGAATTGGGTATGTTTAGTCTTAGTGAAAAGAAAGACCGGGGTGACATGATAGCGGCCTTTCAATATCTCAGGAGCTGCCCCAGAGAGGAAGAGGGGGGTGGGGTCAAGCTATTCTCCAAAGCACCCGAAAGAAAGCAGGACAAGAAGCAAAGGGTGCAAACTAATTCAGGGGAGAAGCAACCTGGAACTAAAGTGAAATTTCCTGACAGAACAGTGAATCAGTAGAACAGCTTGCCACCAGAAGCTGTGGGTGCTTCCTCCCTGGAGGTCTTTAAGAAGAGATTGCACAACCACTTGCCTCCTGCCTAAGCAGGGGGTTGGACTAGAAGACCTCCAAGGTCCCTTCCAACTCTGCCATTCTGCTAAATTACCCTGTGATTGTTATTCTTTTAAGTGGAAATGATCAGAAAAGTGTTTCCATAACAATCGCTGCCTTCTTAAAGGTAATCAGTGCTTAACTTCCTTTCCTGGCAGCGCTTCAGAGGAAGATGGGACACACAACAACACAAAAGTTTTTGTTTTTTTCTTCCCAGATGGCTGCCTTTGTTCTCTAACCTCTCCTTTCACTGTGAGGGGCGGGCGGGCGCCAGCCGAACAAAGGGCCACCTTTTATGATGCATTGCAAGCTCTCTTGGGGGGGGGGGGAGGACTTCTTATTCCCCCATATTTGTTGGGGTGTGTGTGTGCCAAAGATAAGACAGAGAGGTGGTCCAGTATTTAACCACTAATTTGGTCCCTAAAAAGTTCGGTGCATGCATATGTCTTTTGGGGTCCAGATTGGCTGGAGAGGGAGCAGCTGGTAGGTCTTTGGCATGACCAAGAGCAGAGAAGGAGAGGGGGGGGGGCTATAGGGTCCTTGGGGTTCTCTGAGCTTGGGGTTTTTCTTGCAGGCATTTTCTTTGCACCAAGACAAGTTCCTTGTGTGTCCAATCACACTTGGCCAATAAAAGAATTCTAATTCTAATGTTTCATGACCCAACTAGGAAACATTCTCAAGAAATGTGGAAGGAAGGAATGGATGGGTGGATGGATGGATGGAAGGAAGGAAATGGAATGGAATGGAATGGAATGGAATGGAATGGAATGGAATGGAATGGAATGGAATGGAATGGAATGGAATGGAATGGAATGGATGGAAGGAAGGAAGGAAGGAAGGAAGGAAGGAAGGAAGGAAGGAAGGAAGGAAGGAAGGAAATGGAATGGAAGGGAGGGTGGGAGGAAGGAAGGAAGGAAGGAAGGAAGGAAGGAAGGAAGGAAAGGAATAGAAGAAAGGAAGGAAACGAAGGAAAAAGAAGAGAGGGAGGGAGGGTCACTTAGGTGGGAAGGATGGGAGATAGGCAGGAAGAATGGAGGAAGGAATAGAAAAAGCACTCCCCTCCAGCACTGATGATGTTACCCAGCTGGGTCATGAAATGTCTGCAAGAGAACCATCCAGCTCAGAGAGCACCAGGGTCACCATCGTCTTCCTCCTCCTCCTTTTCCTCCTCCTCTGTCATAAAGTGAACCTGGCTTCCCCATTGACTTGGCTTGTCAAAGGGGATCACGTGACCCCCGGGTGCTGCGGCTGTCATAAATACGAGTCAGGGGCCACGCGTCTTAATTTTGCCCCTGTGAGCGCGGGAAGGCTACAACAGTTGTAAGTGTGAAAACCGCTGCCAAGCTGCCTTTTGTTCAGGACTGGGGTGGCCTTGAGTGGTCGTTAAACGAATGCTTATGAGTGGAGGGCTCCTGCCAGGGTCCTTCCGATGTCCTGGGGGATCCCCAGTCCTCCCAGATCTCTGGATACCGGCTTCAGCAGGTCCCCCTCCAGATCGGTGGAGATCCTGTTGCAACCGGTGTCGCCACGAGGGGTCGCCCTAAAGCCAGGAAGCGATTCAGGTCCCAAGTCCTCTGGCTGTCAGCTTCTGTGGCTTCTTTGGCCGGGAGGAACTCCTCGACCTACGACCAAAAAACGGAGCCCAGGGCTTCCACTGCTTAGGCAAGGGCAGAGGTTAAATGAGTTCTGCCTCTTCTCACGACCTCCTTTGCCAGAGCAACACGGTTGTGAAGCGAATCTGGCTTCCCTGTGGAGTTTGCTCGTCGGAAGGTCGCAAAAGGGGATCGCATCACACACACTCACACACACACACACAGGGGATACTGCGACCGTCACAAGTATGAGTCAGTTGCCAAGCACCCGGATTTTGATCATGTGACCATATTGCAGGAATGATGTTCCCTAGTTGGGTCCTGAAACATTTGCAACAAGCTCAGAGAGCACCAGGGACCCCACAGTCCTTCCTCCTCCTCTTCCTCCTCCACAGACACCTCTCTTTTCTAACACTGATGATGTTAGATAGTTGGATCCTGAAATGTCTGCAAGAAAAGTACCAAGCCCAGAGCACAATCGTTCTCCTCCTCCTCAAACCTGCTAGCACAGATGATGTTCCTTAGTTGGGTCATGAGATGTCTGCAAGAAACTCACCAAACCTAGAATACAATAGAATAGAGGAAGAATAGTATAGAATACAGAATAGAAATTAGAATAGAATAGAGAAAGAATAAAATAGAATACAGAATAGAATATTGGAAATAAGAATAGAACAGGACAGAATTCAGGATAGGATAAGATAGGATAGAATTGGGACTGGACCCACAAGGAATTTGTCTTCAGTGCAGAAGCTATCAGTGTACATAAAAAAAAAAAACATTCATCAAGAATCGTAGCTGTATATAGAGAGCACCAAGGATCCCACACTTCAACCCTGAGCTGCACATATTTTATTGATAACCTGGTCACTGAGTGGCCACTTGACCACGCAAATTGCAGTGACAGAGAACCGCAGTCTACCTGAAGGACCCCCGCCTTGAGGCAGGCCTGACGTCATCCCCCACCTCTCCCTTGAGAGCCACCCGAGGTATTTCAGAGACGTAGCTGCTCCCCCTTCGAGTTCAGGTCCTGGAACTTCCCGCAACCTCAGCATCAGCCTCCCTTTTGACCCTAATCCTAATTAAGTGCCTTGCTTTACAGGTTGTGCAATCTTGCTCTGGAGCCTTTTTCAAAACAGACCCAACCTTATCTCCCTTTTGCCTTGTCTTATCCATTTCATTCTTCCCGCTTTTTAATCTCTTTGCCCTCCCGTATCTTTGGTTTGTTTTACATTCTTGGCCGGCCTATTTTACTTCCTTAATCTCTCAGCTGCTATCTCAGACTTTGTGAAGCTCCAAGGAGGATACTGCGAATGCTCCCCCCCACCCTTTCGAATGTGGGAAAGAGGTTTCTGTAGATAAGCCAGGAATGAAGGGCGAGGCAGAAGTTTTGACCTCCAGGCAAAAATTTAGGAACTGACCATGAGCCCAGAGATGATAATTAAAAGGGCCTTTTTCTCTCGTCCCTATTCTCATCTCTTTAAGAGCAGTTTTACTTTGAAGGGGGGGGGGGGGAATGGAAAAGTTGAAAAGAGTATCCAAATTTATCCAGATTGCTGGGGTTTTCATAAAACCAGAACTTCTTTAACCGTAGTTTATTTGGAAAGGGGTTTTGGGGAGAGGCCTTTTAATACACCACTGGGAACTGAATTTCTGCTGCAAAGCAAAGCAGGTGGTAAATAAGTCACCCCTGATTTTATGACTTTTTTTGCCACGGGAGTAAAGCAAATCGCTGCAGTCATTAAACGAACCAGGCGGTCGTTAAGTGAATCAGGCAGTCTCCCCCATTGCTTTTTGGCAGCCAGTTGGGAAGTTTGCAAATGGGAGACCTTGCGACCCCACAACCATCATAAGCACCCACGACTCTTCTGGAGGCAAGCTCTTACAGGCAGTCTCCTTGCTTACGACCCCAAAATTTCTGTTGCTAAGTGAGACATTCGTTAATGTTAACATTAACTTGTTCATGTTAACTGAAGTGAGTCTTTATTTTACGGCCTTTCTTGCTACCATTGTTTAGTTGAATCACTGCTGCGGTTAAATTAATCACACGGTCGTTAAGTGAGCCTGGCTTCCCAAGCAGCCAGGCTTCCGGCTTGTCAGGTCGTCAAAGGGGATCACGTGACCCTGGGAGACACTGCAACCGTCGTAAGTGTGAATCAGTTGCCAAGTGCCTGAATTTTGATTACGTGACCAAGGGAATGTTGCAACCGTCCTAAGTGTGGGAAACGGTCACAAATCTGCTTCTTCTTGTCTTGCCTTCAGGTGCTTTGGAGAATAGCTCGACCTGCCCCCTCTTCTTCCCTCAAAGGCTGGAAGGCTGCTATCATGTCCCCCCTTCTTCTCGTTAAAGCAGACAGACCGAAATTCCAGCCACCGTTCATCGTATGTTTCAGCCTCCAGCCCGCTAATCGTCCTCGTTGCTTTTCTCTGCACCCTTTCCAGAGTCTCAACAGCTTTTTCACATTGTGGTGACCAAAACCGGATGCCGTATCCCAAGTGTGGCCTTACCAAGGCCTTATAGAGTGGGGGTTAGGACCTCCCTTGATCTTGATCCTATCCCTCTGTTAATGCAGCTTAGGATTGCATTGGCCCTTTGGGCAGCTGCAGCACACGGCTGGCTCCCCTTTAAGTGGTTCTCCACAAGGACTCCGAGATGCCTCCCACAGTTACTACTACGGGTAGTTCTTGACTTGCGAACGCAATTGAGGTCCAAATTTCTGTTGCTAAGGAGACATTTGTCAAGTCAGTTTTGCCCCATTTTAAAACCTTTCTTGCCAGTCATTAAGTGGATCCCTGCAGTTGTTCAGTTAGCCACCCAGTCATTAAGTGAATCTGGCTCCCCCTCTGACTTTGTCTCAGGACCCCGGGACACTGCGACTGTCCTCAAGGTGAGCCAGTTGCCAAGTGCCTGGATTTTGATCACGGGGATGTTACAACGGTCATAAGTGTGAAAAAAATTGTCATGTCCCATTTTTCAGTGCCACTGTTACTTTGAACGGTCCCTAAATGGACTGTTGTAAGTCAAGAACTATTGAGTCAGGGGCCTCTGATTCTACCCCTGTGCATTGGGTTTTCCCTGCCTCAGTGTAATCCCTTCCTTTCCTCGCCACTGAACTGCATCTTCTTGAACGTGTCCCGGTGCTCAAATCTGTCAAAAGTCCTTCTGAAATTTTAAGCCTGACTTCCAAAACTGTTGGCTAATTTCCCCAGTTTGGTGTCATTTGCAAATTGGATGACTCCCTGTTCATTGCTACTACACCCTTGCTAATTCTCCTGGGTGAAGTCACCCCCTGGTGCGTTTAGGAACGTTTGTCATGCGTAGAAATCCTCAAATATTTATTATACTGTAAATTCTGAACATTTAACAGGAGGGGGGGGGGGAAAGAAAGAAAGTAAAAGTTGTGACTTGCAGGCTGCGAGCGTTTTTACTCGCCTTGTAAAGAAAGGAGACGGGCTTCGTTCTCACTCGGCTACACAATGTCCAGCACGGATGGAGGCTTGTTCTTCACGGCAGCTTGGACGGATCCTGGCTTCTTCCTCATTTGCTCAAAGGCGCTCATGGCTCGAGAATACTTGTGCTTTCAAAGAAGAGAGAGAGAGAGAGAGGATGGGGTTTTTTTTTGCATCACAGGGAATCCTCGACTTGTGGCTGTTTGTTTAGGGACGAAAGTGGCAACAGCCCCGAAAAAATGGATTTTGGATTGTTTTCCATGACCGCCGCAGCATCCCCACAGTCACACGATCCACACACTCAGACCCTGGCCAATTGGCTGGCATTTTATGATGTTTGCTGTGTCTGGAGGTCACATGATTCTCCTTTTGCGACCTTCTGACAAGCAAAGTCAATGGGGGGGAAGCCAGATTCACTTAACGACCATGCTGCTAACTGAACAGCTGCAGTGATTTACTTAGCGAAATGTCATAAAACGGGGCAAAACGTACTTAATGACCGTCTCACTTCGTGGGATCCATTGGGGTTCTAAGTTGAGGACTACCTGTGGGGCTCTTTGAACAAGGGTCAACCTGGGGGCCACCTGCATGATTTACCTTACGGTCCACCTTTGCTTTGGCGTTATAGAAGGAAACAGAAGCTGGGCAGAAAGGCAAAACCTCCTGTTGCATCCGGTCGAATCTCTCTTGCTCGTCTTCGTCCTGTTCGGAGGGGAGAAAGACGGGGCTGAAAGGGGGCGGGGCGGGAGACTCCCGGGAGCAACGGCGCAGACGTTTGGGGTGAGGGTGTTTTTCTGCTTGCAGCGTGCGAATCGTGCAAGGATCGGTTGAGGCTGGGCAACTGTGGGGTCCTTGGTGCTCCCTGAGATTGGGGGTTTTCTTGCATACGTTTCATGGCCGCTGAACATCATCGGGGCTAGAAGGGAGTAGTGGGGTTTACAGGAAAGAGGAAGAGGAGGAGGACAGTGGGGTCCTTGGTGCCCTCTGAGCTTGGTGGTTTCCCTACAGACATTTCATGACCCAACCAGGGAACATCATCAGTGCTAGAGGGGAAGTGGGATTTGCAGAGGGGAAGAGGAGGAACATGATTTTGGGGTCCTTTGGGGCTTTCAAACTGGGAATCATCTCGGCTGGCTGCGGAATTCTAGGCGCTGAAGTCTCAGCGCTTGCTGACAAGTCCCAAAAATTCAACGTAGCCCTGAGACTGCCGAGATGGAGAGGCGTCTCAGTCAGGAGCAAGAATTTAGGAACGACCAGGAGAAGCCATCAGTGCGCAACTGTTCACAGCATCCTGCAACCCACCATCCCGAAAGAGAACCCAGCCTGGTTCAGGAGATCAGGGAGCCTGACTAGATTTGAAGTCTCTGCGACGGGAACCAAGAAGAAACAGGATTCCACTCTAAATCCTTCTCTCTCTCTCTCTCTCCGTTCCGGGAAGTTCCACAATTTTTCTGGTTTTCCCCCCTTCGAGCTGCTGAGTGCAATGCCAGCAAATCCACATTTTCCTGACTTTGTAGGGCCAGAGTGATATTAGCAATATAACCGATCTGAAAGGGACCTTGGAGGTCCTCTAGTCCAACCCCCTGCTCAAGCAGAAGACAATCTACCATTCCAGACAAATGGCTGTCCAGTCTCTTCTTAAAAACTTCCAGTGTTGGAGCGTCCACAACTTCCGGAGGTAAAATCTTTCCACTGGTTAATTGTCCTCACCGTCAGGAAATTCCACCTCTTATTTCTGGGTTTTTACTTCTCTGCTTGATTCGTTTAGAGCTGCTCCAAACCGGCGTGGGGAGGTCAGGTGACTTACCAGAGTCAGGACTCTGTTCATGGGAATCATGCCAAGCCTGATGGATCCTCCTGGCCGCAGGGCTTCCTTCACCTCTTCCGGGATCAGGAAGGATTCGTTATACCAGATGTCGAACTCTGCAGGGCGGGGGGAGGGAGGGAGGGAGAGAGAGAGAGAGACAATGGGGGTCACCGACAGGCAGGCTGGGCAAACCACCCACCCGCAAAGCAAGCCCATCACACGCCCACGTCCACCATGCTTTTGCACGCCTGGATTGCACGCTGGCTAACCTCAATTCGGGACTCACAAACACCCTAAAGTAAGAGCTACGGCAGGTTCAGTAACCAACCCTTGAAATGGGCAGCCTGTCACCTGAACCAAGGCTGTGAAGAATTTTGGGACTTGTGCTCGCTTGAAACCTGCCTGGGAGCTCACAGAAAGTGGCATCAAACACCTGAAAACAATTGGCGCGGACAGTGTAAATTTCTTCCCAGAAACTTTTGCAGAACCTCTGGTTTCACACCCAGCGCCCGGCCTTACCTGTGAGCAGCCGATTGCGGCACTGGTCCACCAGGTTTTGACAGTACTGGACCTCGGAGCGGAGGTCCTGCAACTCGCTGAAGTCGTCCCGGTACTGCTTCCTGAGATCCTTCAGCTTCATAATGAGGAGGAACTCTTCTTCGTCGATGATGATCTGCCCTTCATCATTCAGGTACTCCCCTAGGTGAGAAGGAGGCATCCTGAGATGGACAGGCGCCCAGCAGAAGGCGCCAGGACATCAGCATAGGGGCCCCGTGTTGCATCCTTAGTTCCAACAAGGAGGAGAATATTCGCAGCTCAGGGTTTGAACGAGGGGGGTGCTGGTGCTCAATAATTAGGGGGCTGCCTCAAAGAAGAGGGCGGGTCAACCTATCCTCCGAAGCCCCTGGAGGCGGGACAAGCAGCAAGGGATGGAAACTCATCAAGGAGAGAAACAACCTGGAACTAACGGGGAATTTCCTGAGAATGAGGATAATTAATCAGTGGAACTGCTGGCCACCAGAAGCCGTGGGTGCCTCCGTCACTGGAGGTTTTCAAGAAGAGGTTTGACAGCCATTTGTCTCAAATGGTAATAGGGTCTCCTGCTTGAACAGAGGGTTGGGCTAGATGACCTCCCAGGTCCCTCCAAACTCTGTTTTTCTGTAATTCTCTAAGGGTCTCCTGCTTCAGCAGGGAGGCTGGACTAGATGACCTGCAAGATCCCTTCCAACTCTCTTGTTCTGTTATTAACCAAGGAACCAAAGAGCCTCTATGAGCACCCGCATTGACGCTGACAGGGCCAGCCCCAAGGACAAAAACAGGGAGCATAATATCCACTCCTTTCTGGCACTGAGGATGTTTCCTAGTTGGGTCATGAAATGTCTGCATGGAAACCTCCAAGCTCAGAGAGAACCAAGGACCCCACAGTCCTCCTCCTCCTCCTCCTCCTTTGCACAAATCCCACTTCTTTGTAGCGTCTACTTGGGTCACGAAACGTCTGCAGGGAAACCACCAGACTCAGAGAGCACCAAAGCGAATTCAGAACTAAACCGAGTGATGCGCAGGTGGTCCTTGACTTACAACCGGTCGCTTGGAGATTGTTCAATGTTACCATGGGTCCTGATCTGAAGTTCTGACGGTGGGCCCCTCCCCACACTGCAGTCCTGTGATGTTCGGCAACACATTTGTGTTTATGGCCGTCTGCAGCATCCTCAAGGGGTTGTGACTCTTCTATGAGGGTTCTGCCTGAAACGATTCCTTCTGGGTTTTTCTGGCAAAACTGCAGCCAAGTCGTGCCTCACTGCTTCCCTTAGCTGCCATGTTCGCTTAAGGAGGGCGGGGTTCACTGTACAGCTGCCACCTTCGCTTAACAACCACTGCAAAAAGGCCCGTCATGTAACAAACCTGGGTTATGACCGTCATGAACCTACCACCGTCGCGGGAAGGTTAAGTGAACGGTCATAAGTTGAGGAGTACCCGTAATGCCGATTTCAAAAGGTCATGTTACGGGAAGGCCCATTCAGTCTCGGGTAGTCCTTAAACTTACGACCGCAATTGGGCCCAACGTTTCTGCTGCTAAGCGAGAAAGTTGTTAAGCCAATTTTGCTCCATTTTATGACCGTTCTTGCCACATTTGTTAAGCGAATCACTTGACTCGTTAAGCCAGTAACACGGAATCTGGCTTCCTTGTCGACTTTGCCTGTCAGAAGGTGGCAAAAGTGGGGTGTAACATAACCCAGAGAGACTCTGCAACCATCGTAAACACGTCACTCAGTTGCCAAACGTAAGGATTTTGTTCACGTGGCCGTGGGGAGGAACGCTATGGTCACTAAGTGTGAAAAACAGTCCTAAGTCACTGCTTCTGTTCTTTGGACCCCGAAGGGTCACTAAACGAACCGCTGTAAGTCGAGGACTAACTACTTTTCAAACCCTCCCATACATGGCAACTAGAGGAGCCTCTTTCGATGCTGCCTGGTAAAGGAGGAAGGCAGCACAAAAGCTTTAATCCATACAGGAATTAAACCTGCATTCCCAGCCAGGGGAAATGCCCAGCTCGGCCCATCCGGTGGCCAGGAGTTCCACCGGCTGCCCAACCAGGATACCGAGCAAAGTCCCTCCTGCTCACCCTGCTGCTCCCGTTCCAGCTTCTGGACCTCGAGGGCCTGGCGGGTGACGTCCATTTCCTGCTTGACCAGGTTGATCCTGTGGGTCACCTCCCCGAGTTTCCTCTTCCGGTCGTTCAGGATGGTTTTGTTCTCTTTGAAGATGCGGTTGATCTCGCTGCCTCGCTCGCCCTTGAAGTCCTCGAAGGCCGAGGTCCTGGCTGGCGGGGAACTGTTCCGCGTGGGGAGAGGGAGGGGCGGGGGTGAGAAGGAGATCTTTTAGTTTAGTTTACTTTATTGTCCTTGCACCTCATATAACAATATCAAACACCATCTTCAGGGCACATCATGACCATGAAAATAAACACAAACACACATCCTTCACACTCCACACATTGAATTGGAAACCCCTGATATTGCATTAATATTGCACTATACAGCAGAATTCAAAAGAGCTCCTGCCCTGGGATAGACGCTGTTTTTCAGCCTATTTGCCCTTGTTTTTATTATTTTGTATCGTCTGCCAGATGGTCATAGTTCAAAAAAAAGGGGAGGTTCCCAGGATGAGATGGATCTTTGAGGATGTTTTGAACTTCCTTAAGGCAGCGGGAGCTATAAAGCTCTTCCAAAATGGGGAGAAGGCAACCAATGATCTTCTGGGCAATGACGTTCACCCTCTGGAGCGGTTTCCTATCTGCCTCTGTGCAATTGGCAAACCAGAGACAGGTGCAGTCAGTTAAAATGCTCTCTCTGGTGCAGCGGTAGAAGGTCACCAGCAGTTTTTCATTCAGTGGTTGTTTCCTGAGAAGCCTCAGTTGGTATAATCTCTGCTGGGCCCTTTTGTCCAGGGCTGCAATGTGGGCACCCCCAGGTCAGGTCCTCTTTTAGGGTAACACCCAGAAACTTAAAACTGGCCACTTGCTCCACTCGGTCTCCATTGATAAGCAAGGGCTGGATGTCTGATCTGTTCCTTCTACAGTCCACTTTTTATTTTTATTTGGCTATGCATAGTCCTCAACTTACAACCGTTCATTTTGTGACCGTTTGGCATTACAACGGCACTTTTAAAAAAAGGGACTTCTGACTGTTTTTCGTACTTACATCATCACAACATCCCTGTGGTCACACAAACAAAATTCGCACTCTTGGCAACTGACTCGTATTTACGACGATGTCCCAGGAGTCATGTGATCCCTTCCGCGACTTTCTGAGAAGTGAAGTCAATGGGGAAGCCGGATTCGCTTAATGACTGCAGTGATTCACTTAACAATTGTGGCAAGAAACATCGTCAAACGGGGCAAAGGTCACTTAATGACTGTCTGGCTTAGCAAATTTCGGACTCAAATGAGGTCGTCATGCCAGGACCACCTGTAAATGATCGGTTTATAGACTGCTCATGTGACCGGGGTGACCCTTGTCTGTTTGGAACAAGCGTCCTTGAGCCACAGATCTGCGCGTCCTTTTTTCTCTGTCAGTCTTTCCAAGCAGGCAGGCAGGAAACAGGCCCCGGTAAAGCAATTCTGCTTTGTGGTGAAGTCTTCGGAGACAGAACCTTGCAAGTCATCGAATCATAGAGTTTGAAGGGGCCTTGGAGGTCCTCCAGTCCCACCCCCTGCTCAGACAGGAGACCCTAGACCCGTGATGGGGAGCCTACGGCACGCCTGCCGCAGGTGGCAGGCAGAGCCATTTGTGCGGGCACGCAAACCCCCGCCAAACTTAACTGCCCTGTGTATGTGCGCATCTCCCAGCTGGTTTTCAGCCCATTGGGAGGCCATTTTGACTCTCCTGGAGGCTGGAGGGGAGCCTCGGGAACCTCGGGAGGCCGAAAAAGGGGCCCTCCGGAAATACCGGAAGTGCTGAAACGGGCCCATTTTCGGCCTCCCAAGGCTGCAGAGGCTCCCCTTGAGCCTCTGGGAGGGTGAAGAAGGCCTCCAATGGGCCGAAGATCAGCTGGGAGGAGCGCGCATGCCCAGTGCAGGTGAAGGGGCTTGTTGCGCGGGCATGTGCAGGGGAGGGGGCGCATTGCATCGTGGATGCTGGCGCGCACGCTTTTGGCACACCACCACAGAAAGGTTCACCATCGCTGCCCTAGACCATTTCAGACAACTGGCTGTCCAGTCTCTTCTTAAAAGCTCCCAGTGAAGCACCCACAGCTTCTGGTGGCAAGCCGTTCCACTGGTTAATCTGTCTCACTGTCAGAAAGTTTCTCCTCTAATTCTAGCCTGGATCTCTCCTTGATTAGTTTCCATCCGCTGCTTCTTCTTCTGCCCTTGCCCCCCCCCCCCCCGCTTCCCTCTCAATATCCCTTCGATGTTTTGAAACTGCTATCATGTCACCCCAAGTCCTTCTTTTCATTAAACCAGACAAACCCCCCGTCCCTGCAACCATTCACCGTATGTTTTGGTCTCCAGGCCTCTAATCCTCTTTGTGGCTGTTCTCTGTGCCCTTTCCAGAGTGTCAACATCCTTTTGTGTATCATGGCAACCAAAATTAGATATATTATTCCAGGGGTGCTCTTATAAAATGATATTAACACTTCTCGTGATCTTGATTCTATCCTTCTGTTAACGCAGCCTAGAACTGTGCTGGGCTTCTTTGGCGGCTGCAGCGCACGGCTCGCCCGTTCTTAAGGGATAGTCCACTAGGACCCCAAAGTCCCTCTCGCAGTTACTGGCATTAAGCCAAGTCAGTTTCACCGGTATTGACCTTGAGGTAGAGGGGAAGATGCCGCGAGGCCTTTCGCTGCGGTCTGACAGTACAAATCTCCAACTATCTCTTTTTAAAGCCTGATAATTTAGAGAGGTTTCCATCTGCACCTTTCTCCGTCCATTATACAGCTGTGGGCTTTAGTTGTCCAACCTCCTTCTTAATGAGGAAGCAGACTATGAAGGCTGTCCTCTCTGTAATACTCTGAAATACTAAGGAGAGTCCCTTCTGAATTTCTTCCGCCACCCATTACACAGCCGCGGGCTCGGCTGCCTCTTATCGGGCTGTTCCCTAAGCAGCATCTCTGCTGGGTCTCCCAAGGCCTTTCTCATATACTAGAATGACAGAGTTGGAAGGGACCTCGAGGGCTTCTAGTTCCTATTATTAATGCTGCCTTCTTCGCAGCCTGAGAGTCTGGGGAGGGTCTCTTTTTCTGCCCGTTACACAGTCATGGGCTCTGCTGCCTCTTATCTGACCGTTCCCTAGGCAGTTATCTCTTTGCTCCGTCTCCCAAGGCCTTTCTCACATGCCACTGCAACTCCTTGGTGAAAGAAACACTGCCCCCTGCAGAGAGGGATGGGGACTTGCAGGCTAGAGATGGGTTACAAAGAATGGCCCAGAGACAACCCAGGAAGCCGAGGACAGGAGACCCACGGTTGACGGGCTACCTGGGCCTGAGGCTGCTGTCGTCCCTCGGAGCTGAGTCAGAACGATGCGTGTCCAGGCTGGAGACCTCCTGGTCTCGGAACAGACCATCTCTCCCTTCCAGCTCCTTGGCGGCAGCGGCCACCACTTGGCTGCGAGATGCCGAAAGGGTTTCCAGATCCTTTCCGGAGAACGGGCTCCCCAGGCCTTCCTTGCGAGTGGTGGCGCTGGAAGGCAGAGACAAGGCAGACTCAAGAGTGCCAGCAGGGCTGGTGGGGAGCAGGCCGAGGTCAGTGGAGGAGCCCCCGGGGAGCCACTCGGGGGGAAAGTGGGCTGGGCCGCCTGAGGATCTCAGGGGCTCCGGGCTGGGAGACCTCATCAAAGGCCGCCCTGGGTGGCAAAATCTAGGGGAAAAGACAAGGACAGGCAGTCCTCGACTTACAACCATACAGTTAGTGACAACAACACTGATAAAAGTTACTTATGGCAGGTCCTTGTGCTTACACCCATCCTGTGATCCTCCCCAAGGGAGGGAGGGAGGGAGGATCACCTAGGTGGGAAGAATGGGAGGAAAGGAGGAAGGAAGGAAGGACTGAGGAAAAGAGAGGGAGGAAAGCAGAAGGAGGGAGGGAGAAAGGAAGGAGGGAACGAAGGAAGGAAGAGAGAGGGAGGAAAGAAGGATCACCTAGTGGGAAGGATAGGAAGAAGGGAGGGAGGAAGGACGGAGGAAGAAGAGAGAGAGGAAGGAAGGGAGAAAGAGGAAGTGAGGAAGGACAGAAGGAGGGAGGGAAAAAGGAAGGGAGGTAGGAAGGAAGGGAGAAAGAGGAAAGGAGGGAGAGAAAACAGAAGCAGGGTGGGAAAAGGAAGGAGAGAGAAGGGAAGGAAGGAAGGAAAGGAAGGAAAGAAAGAAAGAGAGGGAGGGGAGGACCGAACAGCCTCTAACCAACCTGGTCTGTTCTTTCCCCTTCTTGGCTTTCATTTTCTTGCCAGGCTTGGAGGAGAAAGGGGCCGTGCCAATGCCGAACCCTTGTCCATCCATTTCTCCAACCAGATGTCCCTCAGCGTCCACGATTCCTGCCTGGGGAGAGTGAAGACCAGGAGATGGGGGTGTGAGACCACCTGGAATCAACCCTCCTTGCTGGACCAAATCTCTCAGACCAAACTCTGAACTTTACCAAACCAGGGTTTGCCTTAGAACTTTTGAAACCGGGGAGAAGATTCCCTGAGGCAGGAAGCCCCCACGCTGCCTTTTTTTCTTGGCTCACCTTCTGAATGGCCGACAGCATCGCAAAGTCGTTCTTGTCTATCAGGGCGTATTTGCTCCGCAACCGGGCTTCCACTTCCTGATCTTGTTGGCTGAAAGCAACACACATTGGCCCGGCTCACACAAGACACCTTAAACCCCGAAGAACACACCATGCGGCCACGTTGCCTGCCATGAACAAAAGTCACCGACAGAAGAGAATATTTATAGCTGAGGCTTGGAAGCTGGGCTCCCTGAGACAGGTGGGTTTCTTGCAGACGTTTCATGAGCCAGCTAGGGAACATTATCAGTGATAGGAGGGAGGGGGGACTGTGAAGAGGAGGAGGAGGGGGGAGGAGGAGTGTAAGGTCATTGGGGCTCTTTGAGCTGGGTAGTTTTGTTGCAGATGTTTTACGACATCCTCAGTGGTAGGTGTTAGGAGGAGGAGGAAGAAGAGGAGAAGGAAATGGAAAAAATATGTGGTGCCCTCTGAGCTTGATTGTTTCCATGCAGACCTTTGACTACCCAACTAAGTAACATCATCTGTGCTAGAAGGGTCTATATATAAATAGCAAGCAAACCCTCCTCCCTCCTAGCATTGATGATGTTCCCTCGCTGGGTCATGAAATGTCTGCAAGAGAATCATCAAGCTCAGAGAGCACCCAGGACCACCAAAAATGTCAGCTCCATTAGGAGATAACAAGAGTTGGGCTGACCCTAGCCAGGCCTGGATGCTTAGCAGGATCAATAGTTGATAGATGCTTGGATGGAACACCACCAGGGAATCTAAGGACCGAAGACAAGACGGAAGGTAGAAGAAAAAAAAACTTCTGAAGAATCCACAAATGTAGAATAGAATAGAATTAAAATTAATCGAATTAAAAGTGTGATTGGACAGACACACAAACAAGGAATTTGTCTCCAGTGCGGAAGCTCTCAGGTTACATACAAGCAACAACTGATAAATCATGATCATCATCATAAAACATAAGATACAATGATAGAGACGGGATGCTAACTGAGCGAATACCATAAATCGTAATAGGATGCTAAATAAAACGATATAAATCATTAGGATACGAGCAACAGAGTTAAAGTCATAAGAAGATAAGGAGACGGGTAATGGGAAAGATGAGAAGAATGGTAGTGATACAGCCTTACTAGAGAGTTGGACAGCGTTGACAGAATTAGTTGTTTAGCGGAGTGATGGCATGAGGGGGGAAAAACTGCCCTCGGGTCTACATGTTCTGGCGTGCAGTGCCCTATAGCGTCGTCTTGAGGGTAGAAGTGGAAGCAGTTTATGTCCAGGGTTTACTGGAGGCCGTCATTTGCCAGCAAGCTCCACCTGAGGGTTTCTCCCAAGCGCCATCTAGTCAGTGTTGACTGCCCTAGGGAATTCTGGGAGCTGAGGTCCACACAAGTTTTAAAGTTTGCTTGACAGGAGGGGCCAATTCATACGCTACGCTACGGCCAGAAGAGATGGCTCCCTCCACCACAGAACCTCCAGCTGCTCACCGGGTTTTAGTCTGATCTAGCCTGTGGTAGTAACAACTCAACTGCGTTGGTGTAGACCGAATCCCTAGATGCTGGAGGGAGGGAACCTGCTGGAACGGTCTTGGGATCAGACTCGGAGGTGGGACACACACACACACACACACCCTGCCCCATCTCCGCTGCTCCTCAGGAAGAGGGTCCTCCCACCCCCCTTTCAACGACGGTCCACTTGTTCCCTGAAGCCTCCTTGATGTCATAATACAAGGGCACCATGACATCACGAACGGAAGAAGGGAAGGAAACCAGCGGTCCCTGCCCTTTTGCTGCCCCACATACCCACAGCTAAGCATTCCTGGGCATAACCTTGGTTCTCCATCTTTCAAAATGTACCTTTGGGACTGACTGACTCTCTCTCTCTCTCTCTCTCTCTTTCCATCGATCCACCCATCCACCTGTCTCCCTTACTCCCTTATCTACTTATCTATCTATATACAGGTACTCTTCAACTTACATTTAGCGACTGTTCAAAGTGAAAACGGCACTGAAAAAAGTGAGCTATGGCTGTTATTCACACTTACAACCTTTGCAGCATCCCCACGGTCATGTGATCGAAACTCAGGTGTGTTTGGCAACTGGTTCATATTTAGAACCGTTGCTCTGTATCCCGGGCTCATGTGGAAACACACACACACACACACACACACACACACACACACGGTTTGTGACTTTCTACCCAGAAGATGAACAGACCCATGGAACAGCTGTCCTGCCCTACATAAGAGGAACTACAGACAAAATCAGTAAGATACTACACAGGCATCACATCAAGACTGCCTTCAAAACAGACAGAAAAATAGCAGCCATCCTTAGAAACCCCAAAGATAAAATTGACCTGGAAAAACAAGGCATAGATGAAGTCCCCTGCGCATCATGCCCGGCCACATACATTGAACTGACCAATAGAAGAATAAGTACCTGCCTGGATGAACACAAAAATGCAGTAAAAAAGCTGGAACACACTTCCTCACTAGTCCAACACATGGAAGCCACAGGTCGTAGCATCGACTTCAATGGCACCAAAACCCTGGCCACTATGGAAAACCCTAGCCACAGAGTCATCAGAGAAGCCATAGAGATTGAAAAAAGACCTGAAAGCATGAACAGAAGAGATGATTCCACCAGACTGTCAATTATTTGGAAGCCTGCACTCACAAACAAAAAAAATCTCCACACCACAAGCCAGGTTAACACCTGGGCACAAACAGATCCCCCCTGATACCTCCAGCTCAAACACACCCCAACCAGGCACCCAGATGAAATCTAGCTTCCTAACAAATGATAGCCGTCCATTTACTCGGAGCCAAGCTGCACTAAAAGCCTCCAATACAGGAACACAATGTTGCCAGCCAACCAAGACAAAAAAAGCCACAAAACAGACAGAAGATATTAGAAACACCAATCAAGCAGAACACAGCAAACTCCAAGACCAATAAACACAGACCAAGACTCCCAACCAATCCGGATAAAGAAAAAACCATTCTGGCACAGCAGTAGGCTAGCCCCAAATTTAAAACTGAAACAACTGTAAAAGTCTGACTCACAGACGAACACAATACAGAAGCCTGATGATGGCAGATGAGATTCTGCCGAAATGTTGCTACAACTTTAAAAGCACAACTATAATGACGGGAAGTATCTAGGCGACATTTTGATGAAGTCTCATTCGTCATCTTCAGGCTTGTGTCTTCGGCTTTGTGCTTCTCGGAGTAATGTGAGCTTGCAGCTGCTTCTTCCTTTTAACTGCTAGTGGGGGTGTGACTTGATTGGGTGGGGGCTTGGCTGTGTTCTGATTGGGTGGGGGTGTGTTCTGTTCAGGTGGGGTCTTGGTTGTGCTCAGGTTAGTCTTAGTTGCCGGGGGATTTGAGCTGGTGAGCTGTGATCCTGTTGTTTGGATTCGCGTTCGTGGTCATGCCACATCTTCATGGTGGGCGTCAGTTCGCTTCATGTATGGGTCGGAGGGGTTTGAAGCGGGTAGTGATGCAGCTGCGGTACGGCTTCTGCTCCATATATGTATGTATGTATGTATGTATGTATGTATGTATGTATGTTCTATCTCACCTTTCTTCTTTCCCAAAATATGAAAGAGTACAAACTCACACAAACACAGGCAGGCAAGCTGGCTCGGACTTCACAGAGTTAATGGAACTGATAATGTCCTTGGCATTCCAACACGCTCTGCCTGCCAAGTCCGAACTGATAACAAATAAAAATCTACTCACAGAAAATTACAAGGCAGTCCACAAAAATCATTCACGAAGAAAATCTGAAGTAAGATTAAACTTTGTCCCGTACAAAGTTCCAGCCGAAAACACACCCACTTTTATCCCCTGTGGGGTGTGGCTCAATGACTCAGCTCCCTCTCTGACCCTCCCACGCCTCCTACGTTGCTGCTCACGTTTCTCCCTACGACTCTGCTTAGGATCAAGCCAACACTCTTTCTCTTTGCTCCTGGTCAGGGACTGCTCCGATATGCCTTCCTCCTGATTAATCTCAGGCTGTTCCTCTCGGTTGTCTGATGAAACCTGAGGCATTATCAGGGAGAAAGGCATTGCCAGAGAGGAAGGTCCTGGGGAGGAAGGCATTCCCAGTTCCTCCTCCTCATCTTCTGAGTCCTCTTCCTCTGACAGCAACACTTCGGTAGCAACACTGATTGACAATCAATTTCACATGCTGTTGTGCAAATGGAATAGACAACAGGAGGAAAGCAGAGGCTAATAGTTAGCAAGACATCCCCAATAAAGGAGTGGTTCTGCAGGTGGTGACCACAGACCACTTCTCAGTTCCTATGCTTTCTGGCTGATGGTTTGGTCACTTTTGAATGCTGGCGGTGCTTTCACTCTAGTGGTAGCATGAGACGGAGTCTACAACCCACACAAGTGGCTCAGGTAGTGCAGCTCATCCAGGATGGCACATCAATGCGAGCTGTGGCAAGAAGGTTTGCTGTGTCTGTCAGCGTAGTGCCCAGAGCATGGAGGCGCTACCAGGAGACAGGCCAGTATATCAGGAGACGTGGAGGAGGCCGTAGGAGGGCAACAACCCAGCATCAGGACCGCTACCTCCCCCTTTGTGCAAGGAGGGACAGGAGGAGCACTGTCAGAGCCCTGCAAAATGACCTCCAGCAGGCCACAAATGTGCATGTGGCTGTTCAAATGGTCAGAAACAGACTCCATGAGGGTGGTATGAGGGCCCGACGTCCACAGGTGGGGGTTGTGCTTACAGCCCAACACCGTGCAGGACGTTTGGCATTTGCCAGAGAACACCAAGATTGGCAAATTCACCACTGGTGCCCTGTGCTCTTCACAGATGAAAGCAGGTTCACACTGAGCACATGTGACAGACGTGACAGGGTCTGGAGACACTGTGGAGAACGTTCTGCTGCCTGCAACATCCTCCAGCATGACCGGTTTGGCAGTGGGTCAGTAATGGTGTGGGATGGCATTTCTTTAGGGGGCTGCACAGCTTGCCAGAGGTAGCCTGACTGCCATTAGGTACCGAGATGAGATCCTCAGACCCCTTGTGAGACCATATGCTGGTGCGGTTGGCCCTGGGTTCCTCCTAATGCACGACAATGCTAGACCTCATGTGGCTGGAGTGTGTCAGCAGTTCCTGCAAGACGAAGGCATTGATGCTATGGACTGGCCCGCCCGTTCCTCAGACCTGAATCCAATTGAGCACATCTGGGACATCATGTCTCGCTCCATCCGCCAACGCCACGTTGCACCACAGACTGTCCAGGAGTTGGGGGATGCTTTAGTCCAGGTGTGGGAGGAGATCCCTCAGGAGACCATCCGCCACCTCATCAGGAGCATGCCCAGGCGTTGTAGGGAGGTCATACAGGCACGTGGAGGCCACACACACTACTGAGCCTCATTTTGACTTGTTTTAAGGACATTACATCAAAGTTGGATCAGCCTGTAGTGTTTTTTTCCACTTTA
>NW_020717208.1:53158-64108 GCF_900518725.1 Notechis scutatus | reverse complement strand
TCAACTCCCAGAATTCCACAGCGCAGGCGCTGGCTGTGGAATTCTGGGAGTTGAAGTCCACACGTCGTAAAGTGGCCAACGTCGGAGACCCCTGCCTTATGGGAAGACCAGCCTCATGTCACATCCTTCAGCAAATGCCGCAAAGAGGTTTCTCTCCTCCCGCCATTAATAAGGCCCCTGCCACATGCACGCAACCAGCTTTTGATTGTGTTGTGCGCTCAGCCTGTCCTTTTGTTGTTGTCTAGATCACGACTGGCCGAAGTTAATGGGGCCCTTCTCCTCGAGAGGATGTTCTGTGACTCTGATTCATCGGGCAATTTTAGACCTCTTTGCTTTTTTCCAGGCATAAATAGCCCCTGCTGGACTGCCCAGTTTCTCTCTACCTGTCTCGTCCCCGCCCGCCTGGCACAGCAGATCCTTTGGAAAAGGATAAAAAAATAAATAAATAAAAACAGGAGAGGTTCGTCTGATTTCGGAAGACCGTTTTAGGCTCAGGAAACTGCAGAGCGCTGGCCGCTCTGGAAACGTGGCCGATCTAGATTAGGAGAGGGTGTTCATTGCTCCGGGTTGAGCTGTGGGGTGTCCTTGGTGCCCTCTGAGGTGGGTGGTTTCCTTGCAGGCGTTTCGTGACCCAGCTAGGGAACGTCATCCGAACGGAGAGGGGGTTTTGCTCTCTGTTGATGTCCAAGTGGCTTGCCTTGTCCATGTTCTCAGTGGTTCCGTGGTTCGGCTGCAGGAAAACCACCAAGATCAGAGAGCTCCCCCCCCCCTCCTCTTCTCTACAAACCCTCCTCCCTTCTAGCACTGAAGATGTTCCCCAGTTGGATCATGAAACGTCTGCAAGAAAACCCCCCAGCTCTGAGACACTAAGGATTCCACACTCTTTCCTTCCTTCCTTCCTTCCTTCCTTCCTTCCTTCCCTGCTTCCTTCCTCCTTTCTTTCCTTCCTTCCCTCCTTTTCACCTTCCTTCCTTTTTTCTTTCCTTCCTTCCTTCCTTCCTTTCCTCCCTCCCTCCCCCTTCCCTTCCCTCCCTGCTTCCTCCCTTCTTTCTTTCTTTCTTGTCTTCCTTCTCTCCTTTCCACCTTCCTTCCTTCTTTCTTTCCTTTCTTCCCTTCCTCCCTCCCCCCTTCCCTCCCTGCTTCCTCCCTTCTTTCTTTCTTTCCTTCCTTCCCTCCTTTTCACCTTCCTCCCTTCTTTCTTTCCTTCCTTCCTTCTCTCCTTTCCACCTTCCTTCTTTCCTTCCTTCCTTTCCTCCCTCCCTCCCCCCTTCCCTTCCCTCCCTGCTTCCTTCTTTCTTTCTTTCTTTCCTTCCTTCCCTCCTTTTCACCTTCCTTCTTTCCTTCCTTCCTTTCTTTCCTCCCTCCCCCCTTCCGTCCCTGCTTCCTCCCTTCTTTCTTTCTTTCCTCCCTTCTCTCCTTTCCACCTTCCTTCCTTCTTCCTTTCCTTTCTTCTAGCACTGATGGATGTTCCCTAGTTGGGTCATCTGCAAGGAAACCCCCCGGCTCAGAGAGCACCAGGGACCCCCTCAGTTCAACCCTGAGTTGCACATATTCTCTTCTGTTGATACTGCCCAGTCTTTTCTGTGACCCCCCCACCGCCCAATGGTTGAAAAACCTAGAGCTTTGTGTCACAGCCTGAGCCTGGCTGGGCCTTTTTTGCCTCCTCTCCTGCCTGCGGAGAAGAGGACGTTGTAAGCTGATTCTGCCATTCCTCCGTGTTGGTGGGCACCCTGGGGTGTGCAGGACCCCCCCCCCCAAGGGGGTGCAGGACTCCCGAGGCGCAGGGCCACGGTTGCAGCTACAGCGATGCCTTGGACTGTTTCATAACAGGCAGCACAATTTTGCTTTCCTTAACGTAGTGACCCAGAGCTTGAGCGGAGCTCTGAAGCATCCTTCGCAGAGAAGTTGGCCTTGAGAGGAGAGGCAGAGCAGGGACAAACTGCAGTAGCCAAAAATCCAAGGCTACATTTAATAAAATATATTTAAAGTATACTAGAGGTGACAAACCAGCACGTATAACCAGAGGATTCCCTGCAGGGCGAAACCAGAATCAGTACAGAATAATTATTCTTTCGGCCATGGCAGGGAATCAGGCTGACCGGAAAAAAGGCAGGTTAGCCCTCGAGCTGGCGGCCATAATTCAGCCCCAAAATGCCCGTTGTTAAGTAAGACATTCCTTAAGTGATCTTTGCCCCCCCCCCCCCCCCCCCTTTTACACCCTTTCTCGTTGTTAAGTGAATCGATGCAGTCGTTAGTCATCCGGCTGTTAAGTGAATCTGTCTTTCCTCATTGGCTTTGCTTGTCAGAAGGTCGCCAAAGGGGATCGCGCAACCCTGGCACGCTGCGACCGTCATAAATACGAGTCAGTTGCCAAAGCGTCCAAATGGCGACCTCGGGGATGCTGCAGTGGTCGTAAGGGTGCAAAACAGGTCGTAAGTGCCCTTCTTCCAGCGCTGTTGGTATCTTTTGACGGTCACTAAATGAACGGTTGCAATTCGAGGACTATCTTTGTACACAAGTCAGGTTTTTTTTTTGAATATCTGGCAGGGCCAGATTGTAAACTCTGCTTACAGACCTTTGCATTTTGGACATCCCGGGTGGGGGTTGTTTTTTTCGTTTTTTTAATAATCTATTTGCCTTCCTGCAAACCGGAGTCAGATAAGCCGAATTTAACCCAAATACACGTTAGACAGAAGCGGTTTAATCTGGCTGGCAATCTTTCTCCAGCAAAAACGAGTCATTCCCCCGCCACCCGCACCCCCGTGAAGATGCTTGGCACCCGGCTGCATTTTGTCAACCTTGGATGGTCACCCCATCCATGCATGGTCGGCAGTTGGAAGTGAGCCCAGCCCAAAAACCCAGACAGAAATTCGGGGGGTGGGGGTGGGGGGGAAGCCACCAACAAAAAGCAAAATTGCAAACCAATCTTTATTGTTTCAAAAAAGGGTAGAACACGACACGGACGTGTTTCATTCACCGCCAATCGATTTGGATTTGAGAGCGTCCTTTCATTTTATTTTATTTTTCCTAAAAAGAAAATAGAAAAAATGGGGGAAGAGCTTGCAGACAAAACGAGACTTTTAGCCCGTTCCTAGCTGCGAGTCGAAGGATTGATTCCTGCCTTGCTTCTGTTCCTCTTTAGGTGGGAGACCACAAATTCAGCGCCCACCGCATTGTCCTGGCGGCCTCCATTCCTTACTTCCACGCCATGTTCACCAACGATATGATGGAATGTAAGCAGGATGAAATCGTCATGCAGGGCATGGATCCGAGGTAAAGCGGAGGGTTTGGGGGCTCCGGATAATTCCCGTACCCCCCCTGGGATGGGCCAAATTTATTTCATTTTATGGTGGGGTCCTTGGGGCTCTCTGAGCCGGGGTTGGAGTTTCTTGCAGACATTTCATGACCCAACTAGGTAATGTCATCAGGGCTAGGAGAGAACGGGATTGTGGAGAGGAGGAGGAGGAGGAGTGTGGGGTCCTTGGTTTTCTTTGAGCTGCAGATGTTTTATGACTACCAAGGGAACTTCATCAATGCTAGAAGGGAACACAGTTTGCTTCTAGCACTTCCTTCTACCACTGATAATGTTATCTGATTGGGTCTTGAAACGTCTTTGCTCCTGATGCCATCCGTCTGGTAACCTTGCAAGATTCATTTTTCTTGCCACGTATACCTACGCATCTGAACTAGGCTGTCTTGCTTCTCTGCGTCATATAACATTGTGGGTATGTGCATCATTTTGTATTTATTCATTTATTTGTCACGTTTATGTAGCGTATATTGGAGGGGGTGAGCCTTTGAGAGCCGGATGCCATGAAATTTCATTTTAAGGCAGGACGAATAGTGTACATTCAAAGACAATAAAGTTATTGTTCTGTTTTGCAAGGAAACAACCCAGCCGCCCCTCTGAATTTCCTATATAAGAGGCAAATAGAAATTAAGAAAAACCTTTGACTGCCGGCTTTCTGGGGCATCCCTTTCCCAGGAGAAGTGGTGGTTTACTAGTTTATTTCTACCTTCTTGAGGACCAGAAGCATGGTGTGCTCCTTAGGAACATCTAGAACCTGCAAGGACTATGAGTTGCGTAGTAATACATGTATTTTGGACGGCGTGGGTTACTAAAACTGGGTACTTGCGCCCTCCCCCGAGTCACTTTTTGTGAAGCGGTAAGTTAAACGAATTTGATTAATAAATCAATAACTGTCGGCTCTTCTTTGCCCCATTTTAGCGCCCTGGAAGCCCTGATCAATTTTGCCTACAACGGGCATTTGGCCATAGATCAGCAAAACGTCCAGGCTCTGTTGATGGGAGCCAGTTTCCTGCAGCTGCAGAACATCAAGGATGCGTGTTGCTCCTTCCTCAAAGAGAGGTGAGCGTGGATGCAAAAACATCTGGAAATGGAACCCCTACGGTTGGAAGGGACCTTGGAGGTCACCTAGCCCAACCCCCACCCCCCAAGGCAGAAGACCTTAAACCACCCCGGTCAAATAGCGGCCCAGCCTTGTTTTTGAATTTCCAATCTCCTGGGACCAAAAATATCAAGGAAATTCACATTGCAGGATAGCCCTCGAGTTTATGACCCTCGTAGAGTCTACGGTTGCAAAGCAGGCCTATTAGATTGCGTGACTGTTTCGTGGTGGTTATTAAACAGACCACCAGTTTGCAGTGGGCTCTGTTTGCCACACACTGGTCGGAAATGACGGCTTTGGGCAAAACGGCGTCGCCACCACCGTGCCCCACGAATGCAACCTTAGGGCAAAAGAGATTCATGCCAGCCCCTCCTCTCCGTGCAGGAAGAGATCCAGCGGGATCCCAGGAGGTGGGGGCTGCTGCCCGCATGATCCAATTGACCCATTAGGATCGGCCCTTCTTTAGCTGCTTCTTAAGCGACGGGGGTGGCGGTGGCGGCTGCTCCTGCCTCCCTTGTCTAATTGTTTCCTAATCCCTTTTTTTCCCCCCTCTGTCCCCCAAGGCCATTCGCACGTTATGCTGCTTTGTCCCAGCAGATGGCAGCCTTTGCTTCTCTGGGCTTGGAAAGGGAAGTAGCTCAGCCCAGGTTAGCCTTTGGAAAGGAGGCCAAGAGGAAAGATGTTTTCCGCTCAACCCTCCTCCCCCTTCTCTCTCTCTCTGCTGTCCAAAGGCTTCACCCCAAGAACTGCCTGGGCGTGCGCCAGTTCGCGGAGACCATGATGTGCGCTGTCCTGTACGAGGCCGCCAACAGCTTTGTCCACCAGCACTTTGTGGAGGTCTCCATGTCGGAGGAGTTCTTGGCTCTGCCTTACGACGACGTCCTGGAGCTGACCTCTCGGGATGAACTGCACGTGAAGTTGGAGGAGCAGGTGGGACCCCTTCCAGACCCTAAAATACGCTCCGGGTTTTCGTTTTCCCTAAACAACTATACCAGGGGTCTCCAACCTTGGCCACTTTAAGACTTGTGGACTTCAACTCCCAGAATTCCTCAGCCAGTGTGGACTTCAACTCCCAGAATTCCTCAGCCAGTGTGGACTTCAACTCCCAGAATTCCTCAGCCAGCTTTGCTGGCTGAGGAATTCTGGGAGTTGAAGTCCACAAATCTTAAAGTGGCCAAGGTTGGAGACCCCTGAACTATACAAGGAAGGTAACTACAGACACTCCTTGACTTACAACCATTCATTCAGCGGCCGTTCGAAGTAACAACGGCACTGAAAAAAGCGACTTACGACCATTTTTCACGCTTGCGACACATCCCTATCTCGCACCATCAAAAAGGCAGGTGCTTGGCAACTGGCTCGTATTTATGTCAGCCGCCGTGTCCCCAGGGGCCGCGTGGTTCCCCTGGTGGGGGGGCGCTGTCGATGGGGGAAGCTGGATTCACTTGACGGTCGTGTGGTGCTAACTCAACGCAATTCCCTTTAAGTGCGGCGGGAGAAGTTGTCACCCGGGGCGAAAATCAGAGCAGAACTGGTTTCCTTTTTGACTGCATGAAGTCCAGATGCTGGGAAACCAGAGAAGGAAGAATTCAAAACACCTTTTTAATGCCATTAGCAGATTATAAATCTGTCCGGGAAATTCCTCTTACGCACTTTCCAAGGTGCTGGTTTCCAAAATCCCAGGCCCAAAGGAAAAAAAGAGAATTTCCTGTAATCGGTGGGGTTCCTTCTTCCTCCATCCTGCCCAGCTGCCGCGGGAGCTCGACAAAGTCCACACAAGAACCCACAACTGAGGAAGACCCAAGGTGTGTTGTGCAATAATTAATGATAGGCACAAGGAAAGGAAAGGGAAAAAAAAAACTCGACAATGCTGGACATCTTTAAGACAAGGTAGAAAATGCAGGTAGTCCTCAACGTATGGCCCAAAACTCTGGCGCTAAGCGAGGCGGTTGTAAAGTGAGCAGCGCCCCGTTTAGTAACGAGCTCTCCCTAGTTTTACGAGCTTTTTTCCCCCTCATTTGTTAAGCAAATCGCTGCGTTGCAGGGTGCCCCGTTTGGTCGCATCGCTTGTCGGAAGCCAGCCAGGAAGGTTGCAAATGCTTGATCCCGTGTAACTGTCATAAGTACATGCCAGTTTCCAAGCATCTGAATTTTGATCATGTGACCGTGGAGAATGTTGCAGTGCGAAAAACGGTCATGTCCCTTTTCTCAGTGCCATCATAACTTCAAATGCCCACTAAGCGAATGGTCATAAGTCAAGGACTACCTGTACACACTCAGTGGATGCAAAAGGGTAAATTTCCTGCAAGTTCAATTGTTCACACCCTATTATTCCGTACAGGTAGTTCTTGGCTTAATGCCGATTTGTTTAACAACCATTCAAAGTTACGACGGTGGCTTAAAATGGTGACTTATGATCAGGTTTCCCCTCGACTTTCCGCCTTAATTGAGCCCCAGATTGCCATTGATCATTGCCCCGTTTTGCGACCTTTCTTTCCACGGTTGTTAAGTAAACCACAGCAGTTGTTAAGTGAATCACACGGTTGTAAAGTGAATCTAGCTTCCCCATTGAGGCTGCTTTGCAGTCAGTCCCCAAAGGGGACCAGGCGACACAGGACGCGGCAACCGTCATAAATACGAGTCAGCTATCAAGAGGACAATTTTGATTGCTGAATGTGGATCATGTGACCAGGGGGCATGCTGCAGCGGTCATAAGTGTGAGGAACACGACCATTGTAAATTCTTTCGGTGCTGTTGTAACTTTGAACAGTCACTAAATGGACCGTTGTAAGTTGAAGACTACCTGTGTTTTACAACAAGACCAAGAAGAGGCATGAGTGCCGTAGAGGAGGTCATCTGCTGGACTTAACAAGAGTTCAGTGACCAAAGTTACCCTGGCGCTGAAAAAACGTTACAACCATGTTTCACACTTGCGACCATTGCAGCATCTCGCTACAGTCACGTGATTTACATTCTGAACGCTTGGCCACTGGTTCATATTTACGACGGTTGCAGTGTCACGCAATCCCCTTTTGCGACCTTCCGGCCAGCAAAGTCAACAGGGAAGCCAGGTTCACTTAACAACAGAGGTTGTTCACTTAACAACACCTTTGTGTGTTAAAAAGGGGGGAGGAAACCCCACTTAACCCAATGTTTCCCTGAGTGACATAAATATTTGGTTCTGAATTGTGGTCGTAAGTCGAGAACCACCTGTACATAAATATTTGGTTCTGAATTGTGGTCGTAAGTCGAGAACCACCTGTACTGAGATCAAACCCGGGAGGGGTGGGGGCAAGGGGGCCGTTGTGACCTGCGCCGGGCATTACCTGTAGGGGAAGCGGCTCCACCTGGATGCTGAGCTTTCCCGCCTTCTCTCTCTCTCTCCTCCCGCCAGGTCTACGAAGCCGCCCTGGCCTGGGTCAGGTACGACCGGGAACAGCGGGAGGCCTGCTTGCCGGAACTCCTGTCCAGGATCCGCCTGCCCCTCTGCCGGCCGCAGTTCCTGACTGACCGCGTGCAGCAGGATGACCTCGTCCGCGGTTGCCACAAGTGCAGGTGGGCCGGGAGGAGGAAAGGCGCGGGAGAACACACACACACACACCCCTCTCTCTCTTTCCCTCCCTGTGCTGGGAGAAGTTTTGTGATACAATGACCACAATATGCTGAAGAGAGGGAGGAAGAGAGGAAATAGGAAGGGAGGGAAGGAAGGGGGAAAGAGGGAGGGAGGGAGAGAGGAAAGGAAGAAAGGGAGGGAAGGAGGAAAGGAAGGAGGGAGGAAGAGGGAGGGTGAGAGGAAGGAAGGGAGGGAGGGAGCAAGGGAGGAAAGAGGAAAGGAGGGAGGAAGAGAGGGAGGAAGGAAGGGAGGGAGGGAGAGCAAGGGAAGAAAGGAAAGGAAGGAGGGAGAGAGGGAGGGAGAAAGAGAGGAAGATAGGGGGAGGAGGGAGGAAGGGAGGAGGAGCAAGGGAGAAAAGAGGAAAGAAAGAGGGAAAACAGGAGAATTAAAAGAAAGAGGGAGGGGGAGGGAGGGAGGGAAGGAGAAAGGGGGGAAGGGGGAAGGAAGGAAGGAAGGAAGGAAGGAAGGAAGGAAGGAAGGAAGGAAGGCTGTGCGACAGTTCTGCCAAGTACAGCATACAAACGTGACTTATGGCCACAATTTTCCATTGCTAAATGAGAAAGTTTCAACCTGAGTTTTGCACCATTTTATGATCTTTCTGGCCACCGTCGCTAAGTAAAGCCCTGCAGTTGTTGAGTTAGTCACATGGTTGTTAAGTGAATCCAGCTTCCCCATTGACTTGGCTCGTCAGAAGGTCACAAGACGGGATCACGTGACGCCCAGGACACTGCAGCCGTGGTCAGTACTAGTCAGTGCCCAAGCGTCTTGAGTTTTGATCAGGTGACCACAGGGAAGCTGCGATGGTCGCAAATCTGAAAAATGGTCATAAGTCAAAAAAAAAAATTCAGGGCTGTTGTTGCCGTTTCCCAGTGGGGGGGATCACATGATTCCCTTTTGCGACCAACTGACAAGCCAAGTCAAGGGGTGGGGGGATCCAGATTCACTTAACAACCATGTGGCTAACTTAACAGTTGTTGTGATTCGCTTAACAAGAGTGGCCAGAAAGGTCTTAGAATGGGGCCAAAACTCACTTTACAGCAGTCTGGCTTAGCAACGGAAACCTTGGGCTCCATTGTGGTCGTAAGTCCAGGACCAAGCTGTATTTTTACAAACAACTCCAGGTTTGCAACTGTTAGTATTATAGGCCTTTTGCAGCTGGGTACAATTTTGTATAATTCTGAAACGAAACCGATGGGAACATGAACAAATTTCTTTCCATTTACAACGCCTCGGCCTTTAGTTTGCTGTTTGTTCATCCGGGGCTGGTTGCAGAAATTGAGTGCCTCAGTTTCCCTTCCGGTCTCTCGGTGAGGGTTCCCTGTAGCGCTCTGGCTGGGAATCTTGCAATTATTTTAGAGGGGATAAATGATTCAGTGGCTTTGATTTAAAAGCTAATGTATTCAGCCTTTGGGGTTATTTGCCCCAGCTGTGCTTCTTATGGCGATCTGGTTATTATTATTCACCACTGACCTTCCTTCTGACAATAAAATAAATAAAACCCATAAATAAATTAAACCCCTCTGTAATAAAGTCAGCCTTCTTTAAAAATGCAAAACTGAGCACGATCTGGGTATTATTTCAAGGCAAACTGTGGGAAGACGGAAACATTTTGCATGCGTTATACAGTATAGTACGTACTGCACAGTATGTTTATTACACAGTATATACAGTGTGTTCGTACACAGAGATACAAATATAAAAAGACAATCATTTCGCATGGAATGAAATGCTGCCCTTCCTAAATTGGCACCTCTGTATTTTAAATCAGGAGGCACCTGTTTTTGTCCTTGACCGTCGTCATGGGTGTTTTAATCCTATTTCTGCACGGAATGAAGGTTGGGTCAACTCATAAAACATTTTATATGACTGTTTTATAGAAAGGGGAGGAGTTTGAAAGAGCAGTGCAGCCGTTTGGAATCGAAAGTGCATTCCACTCATATCTTGCAAAGATGATAACTAGGCGACTGGAGTTTCTGCCGTGCAAATCTCTAATTGGAGAACATGATTGGTGACTCTTGGCTATGGACATGTTTCATTGGAGAATAGGAACTATGATGCACCCAGAGAGGTGGGGGATACCAGGGTCAAGGGTGACAGTGAATGACGTGTCTCAGAATCAGCTACACACAGGTCACGCTGACATGTCGCTCCTAATGAACTCTTTGAAGCTTTTTGAAGTTTGGCTCAAGGCCCAAGGTTTCATGAGGGCGATCGCTGGAATCCTGGCAGCCTGGCCTTGATGATCTCAAGGATTCCTCCCAGGGACAAGGTTTTATGAAAGGCAGCACAAGAATTGCATTCATCTGTTTGGCTCAGCATTTTTCCTGGCTCCATCACGGGAGGTTGTCAAGAAAAAAAACAACGGGGCAGCCAGTTGTGTGAAATGGGATAGGGTCTCCTGCTTGAGCAGGGGGCTGGACTAGATGACCTCCAAAGTCCCTTCCAGCTCTATTATTTTATAATTCCATAAGGGTTCCTCTCTTGAACGGGGAGTTGGACAAGATGATCTCCAAAGTCCCCTCCAACTCTGTTATTCTGCAATGCTGCAAGAGTCTCCTGCTCAGGAGCGGGTTGGACTGGATGACCTCCGAGGTCCCTTCCAACGGTTTATCTGCTTTAGGGACCTCGTGGATGAAGCCAAAGACTACCACCTCATGCCAGAGCGCCGGCGGCCTCTCCTCGCTTTCAAGACACGGCCCCGTTGCTGCACATCCATCGCCGGCTTGATCTACGCCGTGGGAGGACTCAATTCGGCAGGTAACTTTCAATTCCGTCACCTGTTGAGCTCCAGACAGGTCATCCTCAATTTACGACCATTAACAAAACCTGCCAGTTGTGGTCTTTAGTCATGAAGTTCCTAAAGCAGCTCCTCCCTTGGGTCGATCCAAGTTTATGACTTTTTTTTAATGCAGCAGTTGCTAAGCGAGT
>NW_020717208.1:40658-48158 GCF_900518725.1 Notechis scutatus | reverse complement strand
TTCCTCCTCCTTCTCCTTCTCCTCTTCTTTCTTTTCCTCCTCCTTTGTCTCTTTTTTCTCCTTCCTTCTTCTCCTTCTTTTCCTCTTCCTCCCCCTCCTCCTCCTCTCCTTCCGAAGTTGAGAAGGACCTTCCTTCTCCTCATGAATGTGAAAAACACTACAACAACAAGGAAAATAACTTTTGTTTTTGTGCACCTGGTGTCCCGTCACCCTGACCAGCATATCATACCATAGTTTGGGATAAACGTGTGGATTTCTAGCACATTCCACCGTTTTCCCACCCGAGAGAACAAGGCTGTGGAAGGGCCTCCCGAGGAAGTTGGCACGGTTCAACATGGCCCCCAACTGGCGGGGTGGGCTGCACCTCCCATAAATACCTAACGATACGGCCTGCCTAGGGACCGTCTGCATTTATTATGAGTTGGGTAAATTGGTTTTGATTTGCAACTTCCTTGTTTACAGCCAAAATTCAGGCTAGGATTCCCATCCTTCACCTTTGGAGGTAGCTTTCAACTCGGGCGTAACGACAAGCCGAGATGAAGCTTGCATACAAACAAAGTAAGCCTTGTGAAGATCGCGATTTGCCCCAACGTCTTGCAAAACGGAGGTTGTGGTTTGAAATTTAACCCCAAAGCTGGACGTAGCACTGTGGCTCTTTAAAGCAGCTACTTCGTTTTCTGAGAGTTGGCAATCTCGGTGCAATTTTGGGAACGAATTCAATACAGGTAGTCCTTGACTTACGACCCCCGATTGAGTCCAGAATGTTGCTAAATTGGAAATTGATGGCCCCATTTCTTTGCTTAACATTTGTTAAGCGAATCGCTACAGTTCTTAAGTGAATTACAGGTCATTAAGTGAACCCAACTTCCCCATTCATTTTGCTCGTAAGAAGTTCGCAAAAGGGTGACCCCTGGGACACGGCGACCATCATAACTAGGAGCCAGTTGTCCGAAGTCTGAGATTTGACTTCTTGACTATGGGGATGCTGCCGTGGTTATAAGGGTGAAAAATGGTCGTAAGTCACTTCTTCAGTGCCCGTTGTAACTTTGAACAGTCACTAAGTGGACTGTTGTAAGTCGAGGACTATCTGTACTCTACTCAGCCCTGCTGTGACTCATTCAGTCTGCCGGCTAAAGTATCCATCCTGATGGAGAGGAAGGGGAAAAAAACATATCAGAAATCGGGCCATTGTAGGGGGTAAGGCATTCATCGGCTCCGGTTCTCTTAACACAACCGCACAACTCGCAACCGGAAACTTCTACGGTTGATTGGCGCAGAAATGAATCGCCTGATTTCATTCTGGTTGACTTATCTCTACCCAAGTATCTGATTTCTGATTCGGTCCATGCAGAGGGGGGTGGGGAGAGAAACAACAACCCCGAAACACTAAATTTTATTTTATTTCATTGGTTGGTTTTGCCTTTTAGTTTTGCTGCTAACAACACCTTATAATTGGTTGCACAATTGTAACGGCTGTCGAGCTAGGGAACTCAGACAATTGGGTGTAAAATAAACGAGATTTGCAGTGGGGGGGGGGATGCAAAAACAATATCTTCACCTACTGCTGTTTTACTAGGTTGTGTAAGAAAGAGTGCGGGAAGATTGGGGAAAAGGCTGTCCAGGTGTTGCTGTTTTTTGTTTTAAATCAGGCCAAATTTCTTTTTATGTGCCGTTTTGTTCTTTGCAATTAAGGGGGGGAAAAAAACCTACCCTCTTGGCTGAGACTCCACAGCCCATTTTTATTCCTCGGGCCGGGGGTGGTTGAGGGGGCTGGGGGGTCCCTGCATTGTTTTTTCAGATCCAGTGTACAGCTGGCTAAAAGCACTGAAAATGGGGAAGGAGTCAGGGGTCCGAAGGAGAGGCAAATTGTGGGGTCTCTGGTGCCTGAGCTTGGAGGGGGGGTTCCTTTGCAGCCGTCTCGTGACCCAACTAGGCAACGTCATCCATGCTAGAGGAGGAGGGGGAGGAAGGACTGGGGGTGGTGGAATCCAGGGTGTTTTCTGAGCTTGGATGGGGGTATTTTGCAGACGTTTTGCGACCCAGCTAGGTAATGTCATCAGTGCTAGAAGGCAGCGGGTTTTGTGGAGAGGAGTAAATAACATCATCCGTGCTGGGAGGGAGGAGGACTGTGAGGTCCAGACGTTTCATGACTGAACTAGGTAACATCAGTACTACAAGGGAGTAGGGATATGAGAAGAGGGTGGGGGGGTCCTTGATCCTCTCAGAGCTTGTTTTCTTTCAGACGTTTCAGGACCCAGCTAGGTAACATTATCCGTGTTAGAAGGGAAGGGGGCTGGCTCTCTGTTTAGCTCCCCACTCTTCTCGCTTTGTAAAAAGCAAGGCAATTTCTGGAGGCCCTCCAACAACTCCGCCATTGACAGACACACAGAGGCAAACCACGTTTACACGCCGTTCAAAAGAGGCAATTAAAAAACCTAAAAGGGAGGTAAGACCAAAAGGCCAGTCAGCACCCCAATAAACAGAGATTAACACCACACTAACAATACAATAAACAGCAGCTCAATTAAGGAAACACCTTAATCGACACTGAAAGAGCAAGCCGAGGTGAATAAAACCACACACTCCCTTACGCCGATGATGTAACCTAGTTGGGTCATGAAATGTCTGCAAGAAAACCACCCAGTTCAGAGAGCACCGAGGACCTCACAGTTCTCCTCCTCCTTCTCTTCCTCCCCCCTGCAAATCCCACTTCCTTCTAGCATGATGATGTTACCTAGTTTGTAATAAAACGCCTGCGTTAACAACCTTGGAAATCCTTGGTCCAAAAATGACTCCATTCCCCAACGGGCAATTCAGTTTTTCCAAACGGGAAGCTCCCGAAACAGTGGCGCCCTCTCAATCTCACAGGTCTTTTCCCAGCCCCATGGTTCCTGTAGTCGCCAGACGTGGCTGTTCTGTGATCTGCCCCCAGGGGGTGTGGAAATCCAGCCAATGGGGTGGGTGGGGGGTGTGATGATTGGCAGGTCGTGCGGCCCAAAGGGGGTTCTCTGCGAAGGCCAGCCCACGTTGACACCAGAAAGTGGCTCCTAGAGGGCATCTAGAAGGACTCTTGTGTTCCCCGCCTGCGTACTGTGTCTCCATCGTATGTGAACACTCCTGTAAATGCTCCTCGTACCGAAATAGACGCAAATAAACCTGGGCTCCGGACACATCTGAATTGTGAGCTGCGTTCCAGGTTGCAGAGGGCGGTCAGACCACCTCGGCCAGTGTGTCTCCATGTGAATGTAAAACCGTCGACATGCGTTAATGTGAAATCATGTATGTAAACCATCCCATGATCCTTTTTGGGGGGGGGGGGCGCAGACCAAGCATCTGCGAAGAGAAGTGGGGAGTGTGGCTGTATCTCTGTTCTCCCTCTTGCAAATATACGTAACTTGAAACCCTTCCCTGATTGTGAGTCTCTTCATTTCCTTCGCCCCACGTGTGTGTTATCTGTGGCTGCTGCATTTGGCTGAAAATGGACATACGACAGTTCACTTAGTGACCGTTCCAAGTTTTACAACAGCCCTGGAAAACAGGGACTTAGGAATGTTTTTCAAACAATCGTTGTAGCATCCCCACAGTCACATGGTCAAAATGCAGTTGCTTGGCCACTGACTTATATTTATGACGGTTGTAGTGTCCAGTGGGTCACGCAAACCCCTTTTGCCATCTTCAGACCAGCGAAATCAACGGGAAAAGCCAGATTCGCTTAACAACTGTATTCTTAACCACTGCAGCGATTCATTTAACAACCGGGATAAGAAAGTTGGTAAAAAACAGGGAGATTCATGCCGTCTCGCTTTGCAACAAAATTTGGGATTCGATTGTGGTCGTAAGTCAAGGACTACTGTACATAGGGGTCTGCAAGTGAGCTTGGGAAACAGAAGGAAGATGAAAATCTCAAGATTCAGTTAATTTTAACTTAATTCAGTTAAAATTAAGATCAGACTTGGCCATTTTATGGCCCTCTTTATTCTTAATTTTTTTTTTAAATTCTTTATTGGCTAAGTTAGACTTAGATCTAGAATAACTTTATTGTTATTATGAATGTCCACTCATTGGCATCCATTAAAACGAAATTTCATTGCATACAGCTGTCAAAGGGTCACCACCTCCAATATACACTACATAAACATGATAAAATAAATTCAAAATAATGCAGATACCCACCTATATTATATGACAGAGAGAAGCAACACAGTCTAGTTTGGATGTATAAATGTACATAGAGAGAGAAACAAATATTGCAAGTTTACCATAAGGAACAAAGCTGTTACAGAATCTGAGAGTCGTATTAATACTTTGAAACCTCTTCCCAGAGGGGAGCAACAGAAACAGTCTGTAAAGTGGGTGTGTGGGGTCTCTCACAAGGCTTCAAGCTCTAAGCACAGGGTGCTTGTAATCAGCATCCTGAATAGGGGAAACAAGCTTCCTATAATCCCGACTGTCCTCACCACTCTCTGTAGGGACTTTCTCTCTGCTGTCCTCACCACTCTGTAGGGACTTTCTATCTGCTGTCCTCACCACTCTCTGTAGGGACTTTCTATCTGAGGCACTGCTGCCACCAAACCAACCGGATGCAGTTCGTTAAAATACTCTCAGTTGTGCCTCTGTAAAAAGTGTCCAAGACAGTAGAAAGATGCGCTCTCCTCATCCACACTTCACTAAGGGCGACGTGTGGAGAGCAGATCGTTCGTTATCTGCACCCCCAGATACTTCATACTGTTGACCACCTCTATAGCTGCATCCTTGATGTTGAGTGGAGTATGACTCTGCTGGCTCTTTCTAAAATCTGCAACGTTCTCCTTTGTTTTATTAACATTTAGAAGCAGGTTAATTTTATGGCACAAGTCCACCACAAGTCTTTATTGTCATCCCGGATAAGACACACAAGGAATTCGTCTCCAGTGCGTAAGCTTTCCACATACACACAAGTAACAAGGGATAAATCATTATAATCATAGATAATCGTAGATATCCCTTTGGGCCCATGTGGATTGCTTTTATTTTGAAGTCTGCTGTTCTCCCCCCCTCCCCGCCACCCAATTTATGTATGTATGTGTACATGCCTACACAGAACTTGGATATTTGGCAACTGGTTCCTATTTATGACGGTCGCAGTGTCTTGGGGTCATGTGATCTTTTGTGACCTTTGGGTCAACAAAGCCAATGAGGAAACCAAGTTCACTTCACAGCTGTATTCCTAACATAACCACTGCGGTCATTCACTTAACAACAGGGGCAAGAAAGGTTGTAAAAGGGAGCAAAATTCACACTGTCTCCCTTAGCAACTAGAATTTGGGGGTTGATTGTCATCATAAGTCAAGGACTGCTGCCTTTTAAAGCATTTAGGGTATGTGCAAATGACCTTGGGAGACTGTGCGCATACTCACAAAATTCAGAGATTTGGCAAACTGACTCAAATTTACGACGGGTCGCAGCGTCCCCGGCTCATGCGATCCTCTTTCTACGACCTTCTGACAAAGAAAAGCCAGGGAAAAGCCACTTAATGACCGCATGACTCACTGAATAGCGGTGGGGATTCCCTTGAAACAAGGGTCGCAAGGAAGTTCGTAAAACGGGGAAAAACTCAGGTTAACAAAACTTCTCACTTAGCAACGTAACTTCTGGGATTGATTGTGGTTGTAAGTCAAGGACTTCCTATATTTGTTTTCTAACCAGGTGGTGGGTCTCCTTAATCCAGGGGCCCCTGAGATGCATGTAGGGCCATCACACACACACCCCACACGCAGTTGAAGTCTTCAAGGAGCCAAGTTTGAGAATCTTCAGGTTGTGAAACATTTTAACAAGAGTCTTGAAATCTTGTCCAAGTTTCTCTCCGTCCCATTTTTTTTTTTTTTGGTTCCAAATCTTTTTTTCTCTTTATTTTTTAATTTTGTACTCCTTTGAAATCCAACAAATAAACATAAATACATGCATACAAATGCAGTCTTCAACACACAACCATTCACTTAGCGGCCAGAATTACAAGGGCACTGAAAAAAGTGACTTATGACCATTTTTCACACTTAGCGACCGTTGCACGATCTAGATTTGGACATTTGGCCACTGACTTGTATTTATGATGCTTACACCATCCTTGGGGGGCGGGGGGGTCATATGATTTGCTTTTGCGACCTTCTGACAAGCAAAGTCCATGGGGACGCCGGACTCACTTAACGACCGTGTGACTAGCTGAACAATTGCAGTGATTCACTTAACAACGGTGGCTACAGAGCTCATAGAACAGGGCAAGGCTCAATTAACAATCGCCTCGCTTAGCAACAGACATTTTGGGCTCAATTGTGGTCGTACGTGGAGGACTACCTGTTGTAAACATGAGGCAGGGATGAACACCAAGTTGGGAGTTTTATTCTGAAGGCAATCGAGAAGGCAGAGGAAAGGAGGAGGCCCCCCAGAGGCCTCAAAGACCAGGGAGGAAAGGGGGCCATTTTGAAGGCCACCTCCCTCTCTCTTCTGGGGGGCTCCTTCCGTGGCAGCGAGCGTGGACCAGATCAGGCCACGCGGGGAGGAGCCATCTTCTCATGCGGTATGGAATCTTCTCTTTGGATGAGCCTGAGCGATGATCGACCCGCTCATCAGGTCCTTCAGCTGGACAAGGGACTAGAACTCACCACCTCCTGGTGATTGGCCCAAAGTCACCCAGCTGGCTTTCATGTCAAAGGTGGAGCTAGAACTCACTGTCACCTTGTGATTTGCACAGTCACCCAGTCACCTTTCATGCCTAAGGCAGGACTAGAACTCCCCATCTCCTGGTGATTGGAACAAAGTCACCCGGCCAGGTGTCGAGTCCCACTCAGCCCCCACTCGTGGGGTCCCATGAGAAGAACGGAGACCTTCAGGCAAACGTTCTCCAGATCTTCTACAGGGGACTTCCTGCTAGCTCTGCACTCAAGATATTCTGCAATAGATGCCTTAAAGCAGGGGGCCCCAACCATGGCCACTTTAAGGCTTGTGGACTTCAACTCCCAGAGTTCCTCAGCCGGCTTCGCAACTTTAAGGCTTGAGGACTTCAACTCCCAGAGTTGAATCACCGCATTTGTTAAGTGAATCACCACATTTGTTAAGTGAATCACCACATTTGTTAAGTGAATCACCGCATTTGTTAAGTGAATCACTGCATTTGTTAAGTGAATCACCGCATTTGTTAAGAGAATCATCGCATTTGTTAAGTGAATCACAGCATTTGTTAAGTGAATCGCCGCATTTGTTAAGAGAATCACCTCATTTGTTAAGTGAATCACTGCATTTGTTAAGTGAATCACCGCATTTGTTAAGAGAATCATCGCATTTGTTAAGTGAATCACTGCATTTGTTAAGTGAATCACCGCATTTGTTAAGAGAATCACCTCATTTGTTAAGTGAATCACCGCATTTGTTAAGTGAATCACCACATTTGTTAAGAGGATCACCGCATTAGTTAAGTGAATCACCACATTTATTAAGTGAATCACCATATTTATTAAGTGAATCACC
>NW_020717208.1:0-10691 GCF_900518725.1 Notechis scutatus | reverse complement strand
GTCTCCTGGTGATTGGCCCAAAGTCACCCAGCTGCCTTTCATGCCTAAGGCGGGACTATAACTCCCAGTCTCCTGGTGATTGGCCCAAAGTCACCCAGTTGGCTTCCATGTCAAATCGTGACTAGAACTCCCCATCTCCTGGTTTTTAGGCCAGCACCATTCTACCCTAAAGTGGCAAAGACACGTATTTTTCTCTCTCGTGCTACTTAAGACTTCCTCCCTTTTGTAACTTGAAAAACACGACTCCTTTCCAAGGGTCCCCGCGCGGGAGATATGAATTCCTTTATCTGTTGTTTCACGGTTTCCGCGGCCACCCATCGCCGCAAGGAGGGAAATGCGCCAGGATGAAGATCACCCACCATGGCCAACAATCCCCCAGCTAAACAATCCACCCCCATCACCAAACCCCACCCACAGCAGCGTTCACCCCACAGCCTGGAGGGAGGAGGAGGAAATGGCCAGAAAGGCAGAACCTGCCGAGAGTCCAAGAGGTTGGGTGGGGGTGGGGGCTGAGGTGATGTTTCACAGTCCAGGGGCTGCCCCAGAGAAGGCAATGGGTTTGGGGTCATGGCTTGACCAAAGAGATCTCTTAGATCTAGTGGGGCGAGCAGGAACCAAAGGAGAAAGGCAGCCTCCCTCCTATAGACTGACCCTATGCCACGTAGGGGTTCCCAGGGGACAAACAGCCCCCTGAATGACTGGTTCAACATTCTGGTTCCCCACTGTGAATCTGGGGCTTTGTGGGCCACCAATAACAGAAGAACACGGTGGGAAGGGACCTTGGAGGTCTTCTAGTCCAGCCCCCCGCTTAAGCAGGAGACCGTTACAGAAGAACACGGTGGGGAGGGACCTTGGAGGTCTTCTACTCCAGGGGTATCAATCTCGATTTCATTGAGGGCCACGTCAGGGTTGTGTTTGACCTCAAGGGAGGGCCTGGGGAGGGCATGGCCGGGGGGGGGAGGCATGGCCAACTCGCCGTCCCTCGTTGAGGCTCCATTTTCAGCCATGATGGCTTCCTGCAGCCCTCTGCCAGCCAAAACGGTGCCTAGGGAGGCGACCCACCAGGGATCCATTTTTGGCTGCATCAGCCTTCCCGGCCTCCGTTTTCACCGGCAGGGGACTGCAGGAGGCTGTCGTGGCTGAACACGGGGCCTGGGAGGGCCATGCGCGGTCCGTTTCCGTTGGCAGAGTCACCGCAGCCCAGTCCGCTGTTTCCAGGGCAGCCCCGCAGGCCAGATCTAAGCACGCCATGGGCCGGATGTTGCGGGAGGTTGGACTATTCCAGTCCTAACCTCCAGGTCAAGCAGGAGATATTTCAGAATAACAGAGCCAACGTAGCCCTTGTTGCGAGTCTGCTAACAGCCCGCACCACTCAAGGAGAGTTGGATTTAGTCTGCTTGTGACTACAGAGGGATTCTATCATCTGGACCGATGTCCCTCTTCACTCCGGCCCCAGATTCTTCTACATGGGCGTCTCGCTAAGATAACCCAGAAGTAAGCTTCACCCCAAAGAAGGCCTGTCTTAATTATGCTTGGAGAAGACATGGCAATCGGTTTTTTAAAAAAACAAAAACAAAAACCTGGACCCCTCTTTAAAACCCCACAACCTGAAGCTCCAACAAATCTAAAAGTTGCCGTGATTGAGAATCGCTGCTCTACAGATTTCAGAAATCTCTCAGGGGAGAATTTAGGAAAAGAATTCAAACTGAAAAACTCTCAATGGGGGGGGAAAATAATAATAATAATAAATCAGACTGCAAAAAAGGCTGAAGAGAAAGGAGCATAAAACGACAGCGAGAGACAAAGAAGCAACACAACCACCATTGCTGTCGGTTGTCCCAGGCGATCTGGAAAGTACCAGAGAGAGAATATGATTGAAGGTCTCCTGCTGTGAGGTTACACCTTGGCATCCGTCCCTAACCCTCGTGAATGGAAAAAAAAATGGAGGGGATTGTAATCGATCACTCTGCATGGGGCTGCACCTGTTCCTTTATATGCCAGTTGCCCACCTGGACAAAGTCCCTGGCTGGCCCTCTTCCGTGTGGGTCCCCCTCCCCAGAGGAGTATACAGGAAGGACCTCGGAAAATTCAGAAGGCTGACGACCTGCATATCAGGACATAAAAGGAGGAGACAGTGGTCCTTATGACCACATCGGCCGTGGACCTCCGTCGGAGAAGAAACCAAGGATGGAAGGGAACTTCTGGAAGACCTGGATGGTGGTTGGAACTCTTTCGTTCTTTGGGACCTCCTCACTACCCCATACTAAACCCTTGACCTACAAGGAGGTTGTGGCCCTTGCAGTGGCCATCTACAATAGCAGATCAGGAGAAGACTGTGTATACCGGCTTCTGGGGGCTCTTGCTGAGCCTCAGTGGGTAGGTACTCTTCAGTTGAGGTCCACTGTGGGCTTGTTTAGAGACTTTTGTACAGAAGATCCATCCCTGATGAGCGGCAGTTCTGAGACTGCTGGTGAGCTGGTGAAAAAAGGGGGGATCCATCCATCCTGTTCTCCTAGCATGGAGATCTTCATCCACGTCAGGATGATGAGCGTGGAAGCCAGAACTTCTGGGACCCGCATGAGCTCTGCTCTGTAGCCAACATTTGTTGGCGCCCTCGAGAGTCATCCAGAAAGAATTCCAATGTAACAGGGGAGAAGGCGTAGGTGGCCTTCAAACTAACTAGCCACCTCCTTGTTTCAGGATCCCATTTCTGAAAGCCATCAAGAGCTGAACTTCACCATCAAGGAAACCATGTGTCTCTTGGAAGATGTGGTTTTCTTTGAGGAATGTGGCTTCAAGGAAGGTGGGGTGAGTGACAGGTGCCAGCGAAGGGGTGGGCGATCTATTGCGAGGGTCTCCGACCTTAGCAAGGAACTGGCTGAGGAATTCTGGAAGTTTGAAGTCCACCCGTCTTAAAGTTGCTAAGGTTGGAGAGCCCTGATCTGTGGTAGATGGAGGCAGGGCCACGTGGCCGAAGCGATTATCAGGGGCTACCAAGATTCCCCCCTTAGGAAATCAGATTGTGGCCAGCAAGTAATCAACTCTGGGAGGTAGCTTGAATCTTTTTTCTGCAGGATCCAAACTGAGTTGGTTACCAAGTCCAGAGGTTGAGTTTTCCAAGTTTTCAGACTTGTGTCACAGCCTATCTTCAGAAAGCTTCTCTCCTTCTCTCTCCACATTCCACATTCAGTAGAGAGAGAATTTCCTTGGGGGTGGGTTCCGGCAGGAGTCCAAAAACTCGAAAGACTACAACGTCTGGTCCTGTTGACGGATTGGACCCGGCCACATTATATTGGGATGTGTAGATCTGCTTTTCATTCATGCATTTTTCTCCTCTGCAGGTGGTCAGGCAATGTACTGGCTGCTACTTTTTTGATGAGAGGCCCCCAGTGGTTGCACTCACCTGTGTAGTTTTGGCTGGAATGGAGGAGGAGAAAGGAGAAGAAGTGGAGAAGAAGGAGGAGGGGAAGGAAGAGGAGAACCAGGCCAAGAACAAGGAGAAAGAGGAGGAGGAGGAGGAGGAGAAGGAGGAGGAGAAGGTAAGAACTCCGTGGGATCCACGGGGCCTCCTGCCATGAGCTCAGAACCTAGAAGGGGGGGTTGAACCTTTGGCAAGGCAAAGGAGACCCCGTGTCTCAGCTGAGGTCCTACATTGCATCTTTTAGACAGGAGATTCCACCTCAGTGGCATCTCCCAAGGTTTGGCTCCTCCTGAACCAGCAACCTGCCCAGGGTTGAGACAGGGTGGAAACATAATTAAGTAAACCATAGACGTTTGTAGCTCAGAGCTGAACTGACAGGTCCTTGGTGCTCTCCAAACTTGGTAGTTTTCTTGGAGACATTTCATGACCCAACTAGGGAATGTCATCAGGGCTAAAAAGGAGGAGGGTTTGAAGGGGGGTGGGAGGAGGAGGAGGAGGAGGAGGACGATGACCGTGGGGTCTTTGGTGCTCTCTGAGCTTGGTGGCTTTCTGTCAGACATTTCATGACTCAAATAGGGAACATCATCAATTCTAGAAGGGAGGGAGGGTTTGAAGGGAGGAGGAAGAGGAGGAGGAGGAGGAGGCGGAAGAAGAGGAAGAAGACATCTTGTGGGTCCTTATTACTCTATGAGCTGGGTGGTTTTCTTGCAGACGTTTCATGACCCAACTAAGGAATATCATCAGTGCTAGAAGGGAACGGGGTTTGCAGAGAGGATGGAGGAGGAAGAGGTGAAGGAGGAGGTTAAAAGACGGTGGGATTTCTGGGGCCTCCTGTGATGACCTTCCAACCTAGAAGGAGGTTTTATGCCACATGTTTTAGAGAGGAAATTCCACTTATAGGTCTCTCTCAAGCTTTGGGTCTTCCTGAACCAGTGACCTGCCCACTGTTGAGACATGCTGAAAAATATAATTAAGTCATTTCTGGGAAGCCCTAAGACTTTCTCTTCCTGTTTCCTGCAGAGAGTCCTCTTAAGGTTCACAGTTTTGAGCATTTTAGAGGTCTTCTTGAAAGGGGAAGGAGAAGCACATTGAGGAAATAGTTGGATTAAAGGTGCTTTTTTTAGGGGTCGCGTGGGAAAAGCCAGATTGATTTGCAAGATTGGGCAAACGTATTTTCTGCTTCCTGCATTCCAGTTTCTGAAACTGAAAGTTTCGGGTTTGAGCTTAAATCATATCCATCATGTCCCGTGTCCCAGAAATGGGCAGAATTTCCTTCCCCCACCACCCTTTTAAAAAAAAATGCCATTTTTCATCTGTGCTTCTCACATCGGTAACATATTCTCCAAAGCACCAGAAGGCAAGGAAAGAAACAACGGAAGCAACCTAGAACTAAGGAGAAATGTTCTCTTTTTAAGAAGAGACTGACTGCACAGCCACTTGTCTGGAATTATACAAAGTCTCCTGCTCCAGCCGAGGGTTGGACTAGAATAGATAAATAGAAGAATAAGAGTTGGAAGGAACCTCAGAGGTCTTCTAGTCCAGCCCCCCCAGCTCAATGCCCTGTACCGTTTCAGACAAATCGTTATCCCATGTCTTTTTGAAAGCCTCCAGGGACGGAGCCCCCACAACTACTGAAGCTCTTCCATGGGTTGATTGCTCTCACTGTTGGGGAATTTCTTCTCAATTCTCTCCTTGGTTAGCTTCCAACCATGGTTTCTCACCTTGTCTTGCCTTTTGGTGCTTTGGAAAATAGTCTGACACCACAACTCTTCTTTGTAGCAGCCTCTCAAATATTGGAACACGATTATCATGTCACACACCCCCAGTCCTTTTTTTTCTCTAGACTGGCCAGACCCAAATCCTGCAGCTGTTCTTCCTATGTTTTATCCTCGAGGCCTTGGATCGTCTTAGTTGCTCTTCTTTGCACTTTCCCTCCCAAAGTCTCCACATCTTTTCTGTAACGTGGTGACCAAAACTGGAAATACATTCCAGGTGTGTCCTTACCTATAAAATAGTACTAAACCTTCATGTGATTTTGATTCTATGCCTCTGTTTATATAACCCAGGATTGTATTAGCTTTTTTGGCTGCTGCCACACACGGCTGGCTCGTATTTAAGGGATCGTCCAGTAGGACTTTAAAGTTTCTCTTTTTGTGCCAGGTTTCTCCTAATCTCCTGTACCTTTGGTTTTTCCTGCCTAAGTGCATTTCTCACAGTTGTTTTTCTCCACATTAAATGTCACGTTGTTGGGTGGGGCCCATTGTTTAAGTCTGTCAAAATCTTTTTTGGATCCTAAGCTTGTCTTCTGGGGTGTTGGCTGCTCCTGCCAGTTTAATATGATCTGCAAATTTGATGAGTTCCCCTCCTATTCCCTCATCCAAGTCAGTTATCAGCAGGGGTGGGATTCAAAATTTTTAACAACCGGTTATGTGGGCGTGGCTTAGAGGGTGGAGGTGGCTTGGTGGTCATGTGACTGGGTGGACATGGTTTGGTGGTCATGTTACTGGTTGGGCATGGCCAACTCAACATCACTCACATCGAGGCACGCATCTCCTCTCCTGGCCTCTCATGACTGGGGGGATGGTGCAACAGTCGTAAGTCTGAAAAATGGTCATAAGTCACTTTTTTCAGTGCCATTGTAACTTTGAATGGTCACTCCACACAAGCAAAGTACCAGCAAAGGAGGGGGAAAAAAACTCCAGAGAAGTTCCTGAGACAGGAAGTCTAGTCCTGCCAAGAACGTAATAAGGGTAATAAGGCAGTTTCTGTAAGCAAGACCAGAATGTTTCCTTCCTGCCTTCCTTACAGGATTAGCCCAGTAATTTCTTCTAACAACCGGTTCTCCGAACTGCTTAGAAGGTTAACAACCGGTTCTAGCGAATAGGTGCGAACTGGTAGAATCCCATCCCTGGTTATCAGGATATTGAAGAGTCCTGGGCCTAAGACGGAGTCTTGTGGCATCCCACTGCTTACTTCCCTCCATGTAGAAGTAGTACCGTTAAGGACTACTTGTTGAGTACGGTTTGTCAGCCAGCTACCCTCCATCAGGTGGTGATGCTGCCTATCACAGGTTTTCCCAGCTTACCCAGAAATTGGTTGTGGTCTACTGTGTCGAACGCCTTACTGGAGTCTAAGTCTATTACGTCCACAGCATTTCTGCTAATTTAGTCCCTTTATCAAAGAATTAAACAAGACTGATTTGGCATGATTTTTTTTTAACAAACCTGTGCTGGCTACTAGTGATGACTTTATTTGGTGAGTTCGAGACCCTCCTTAGGCAGGAAAGCCGGCTGGTGAATTACCAGGAGACGGGGAGTTCTAGTCCTGCCTTCAGCACGATAGGCATTTGGGTGACTTTGTGCCAATCACTATCCTCCATTTTCCCACTACCCAGAAATTGGTTGTGGGCTACTGTGTCAAACGCCTTACTGGAGTCTAAGTCTATTACGTCCACAGCATTTCGCTGGTCTACTAATTTAGTCCCTTTGTCACAGAATGAAATAAGATTGGCTTGGTGTGATCTGTTTTTACAAACATGTGCTGGCTACTAGTTATGACTATTTGTTTCTAGATGTTCACAGGTCTGTTTTTCGATTATTTCCCCCCCAGTATCTTCCCAGGTATGGATGTTAGGCTGATTGTTCTGTAGTTTCCTGGTTCTGTAGTTTCCCCCTTTTTTGAAGATGGGAAACACACCCGCCCTTTTCCAATCCTCAGGTAATTCCCCAGTGCGCTGAGAGTTTTGGAGGATAAGTACATAGTCCCGTTGAGGCCCACCTGTTGAGTACAAGATCTCCAAGGTCCCTTCCAACTCTGTCATTCCGTACAGGTGGTCCTCATTTAGTGACCAGAGTGAAACGGCACTGAAAAATGTGACTGATGACCGTTTTCCACAGTGATGACCATTGCAGCCTCCCCGTGGTCACGTGATTAAAATCCAGATGTTTGGCAACTGGTTTGTATTTATGAGGGTCGCAGTGTCCCGGTTGCAGTGTCCCCTTTTGCGACCTTCGGACCAGCAAAGTCCATGGGGTTCACTTAACAACCAGGCTACTGGCAGAGTTTTACTTCTCCGCTTTGGCAGGAAGAGTCATCCAACGGGGACGAATAAAATGTCCCCCTTAGCCACAGAACGATCGGGGTCGTAAGTCGAGAACTATTCTGAACGTGTCCTGTTTTCCGTCCCGACTGTTGGGGAACCAGCCCTGACCAAAGGTGGCCTTTCTCGTCCCCTCCAGGATCAGCCCAGACGGGTGAAGAGGTTCCTCAGAGTTTTCCAAAAGCTAAAGAAAGGCATTCGGAAGTTGTTCAAGAAAGAGAAGATGGTTACCTCTTGACCTCTTAAGAGAAGATTCAGAAGGATCCCCGATCCGGTGGGGAAAAGAGCGGGAATCTCCACGGAAAAAGGGGGACGACCTTTCCCCAACTTCCCCCTCTTAGACCTACATCAGACACCGAGATGCCTCAAGGGTCGTCTAAATCCAAATTTGTCACGGAATTAAAGTCTGAATCAAGGTTGGGAAGGCTAAGATTGCTGCATGCAGAAGAAACCCGTTTAAGGGGAAATAGTGGAGAAATTGCAAAAAAATGTTTTTTTTAGGCAGCTTCTGTTTTAGTAACAAGTTAATAAATGATGAAACGAGGCAGAGCAAGGTTGATTCTTGCAAAATACAATTCCTATCAAGAGGGAAATGAGTTTTTACGACACTTGTGGGGATTCCTTCCTGATTTCTCTGGGTGAAATTTGGGGTTTATAGTTTATTTTCCAACATAGTCTTCCTTCATCTCCCTTTTATTTCCTTTATTATATTTAACCTCCATTGGAGGTTCACTTTTCTTGTCCTTCCTCCTTTCCTTTTCTCCTCCTCTGCTCAAATTCTGGCTTTGATTCTTATTCTGAGTTTTTCTGATTTATTTTTAATTTGATTTGTTTTAACTTTAACTCTTATTTTTATTAAATGGATTCTGAGGAGAATTTCCCCCCAGTTTCAAGACCAGGCAGTACTTAGCAACTCTCACTAGGTGAAATAAGGAGAAAACAACTAATTCACAGGTGGTTCTCGACTTACAACCATAATTTCCATCGCTAAGAGAGTTTTGCCCTATTTGATGTCCTCCCTTGCCACCGTTGTTAAGTGAATCATCACTGTAGTTACACAGTTGTTAAATGAATCTGGCTTCCTGTCTGTCAAGTGATCGCAAAAGGGGATCACGTGACTCCGAGACATTGCGACTGTCATAAATATGAATCAGCTGCCAAGCACCTGAATTTTGTTCACGTAACTACGGGGATGGTGCAAGGTTCATAAGCGTGAAAATGATCCCCTTTTCTTCAGTGCCGTTGTAACTTCGAACGGTCATGAAATCAACGGTCATAAATCGAAGACTGCCTGTATTGACTTGTTTTATGTCTGAATCCAGGTGTGCTAAAAATGGTCACTTCTCTAAGAAACATGAACGTGTGAGCACGCACAACTTCTCCCTTTGGCCTTGCCCAAGGTGATCTAATCAATTGACTGGTTGATTAATCTGTTTTTGGATTATCTTCCCTGAAGCCCCTGTTGAATCTCAGCCAATACCTGGATAGAGTTTCTCTTTGGGGTTTCTCACTTTCACCCTTTAATATCTAACCCGAAGGCCAACCTGGGGATTTTGAGCCAGTCCCTCTCTCTCAGCCCAGCCCACCTCACAGGGCTGTTGTTGTGGGGGAAATGGGGGGGGAGGAAAGAACGATTTATAAAAACCGTGGAGGTGAAACAAGGAAGCCCCCAGAAAAGGCAGGTGATGCCCTGGGACACAGTTTCAAGAGTTCCTTTTTTGCGTTTCCAGATTCTGCTCGGTCCTAACCAGGTGCTGCTCCTCCCTCTTGCACTTCCCGGCCCAACCGACACAGAGTTGTGACTTCCCTGTTTTGTGGGGACTTTCCTCCCCCCCCACCCCGAAGTTCAGGTGGCTCAGCCCCTCCTCCTCCTCTCTGGAGTCCTTCGAAGGGCCTTATGGCAATAAGAGGGGGCAAACCGATCACATTTAGGCCTTGCACAATCGGCGTCCTTTGCACAACTGTGTGGTGCCACACGCGACAATGCCTCCATTGCCAAGGCCGGGCTCTGAGGCCCCTTAATCGGGGGGGTGGGGGGAGACTTGATGGCGGGCAAATATATCGGCACTTCTCAACTTACCACTCTTTGAAGTCACAATGGCACTGAAAAAATGACTTCAGGCCGCTTTTCACACTTACAACCCTTGGCAGAACCCCCATAATAGTCCTGTATTCAAAATTCAGGCGCTTGGCAACTGACTCGTATTTATGACGGTGGCATTGTCCTGGGGGTCATGTGATGATCCCCTTTTGCGACCTTCTCACGAGCAAAGTCGGGATTGACTTCACAACCCTGGGACTGACTTAATAACTGCCGCCATTCACTTAACCGCTGGGGCAAGAATCATCGTAAAAGGGGGCAATAATCATGGCATCATAGCACTGGAAGGGACCTTGGAGGTCATCTAGTCCAACCTCCCGCTCAACCATTCTGGACCAATGGCTGTCCAATCTCTTCATAGAGACCTTATAGCAATGAATCTTCAGTCCATTTTTGAAAAGCTCCACAGATGGAGCCCAAATCTTAAAATTGCCAATTTTAGAGTTTGCGTAGAGGGTTACCAAGGAAACCTTTATCTCCTCCTCCTCCTTCTTGGAATAACAGAGTTGGAAGGGACCCTGGAGGTCTTCTAGTCCAACCTTGGCCACTTCAAGGCTTGTGGATGTCAACTCTCAGAGTTCGTCAGGCAGTTGGCGTTGAAGTCCACAGGTCTTCAAGTGGCCAAGGTGGGAGACCCCTGATCTAGTCGAATCCCTTGCTCAAGGACGCCCTCCTCCCCTCCCTCTCCTTCGCCCTCTCTTCCTCCCTTTCAAAGAGCACGTTCAGATGGGTTGACCTCAACCCCCCCCCCCCGGCCCCTCCCCGAAGTCCCCCAGCCTGGAAATGCCCAAGATTGAGAAACCTTGATCTGGAAACCTGCCAGAAGAAATATTAACATTTAAGACAGCGGGGGGAAAATGCCCAAGCGCCGCTTCTCTGGGCCCCATTCTCCCAAAAGGGAGTGTCTCCTTTTCAGGAAGGACCTGGGAGAATTCGGTGGTGGGGGGAAACCCCTGGTCCCCTCCCAACGAGGAGAGGACCTGCCCACCAGGGCATAAAGGGAGACACCCTGGTGCCGGGAAACACATCGGCGGTGGAGCTCCGTAGCAGAAGGACCGAGGATGGAAGGG
>NW_020717207.1:149312-163499 GCF_900518725.1 Notechis scutatus | reverse complement strand
CCAAGGACGCCGCCCACCTCGGAGTCCGCGCTCCGGACGGCCGTCGGAAGGCAGGCGAGGAGCGGCCCTACCGAAGGGGGTCGTGGCGTGGGAAGGGGCGAGCGGGGGAGGGAGGTCCGGAATCAGCTCCTCGGGGAGAATCCCGGAGGGGGGAAACCGGGCCGGGGCAGAAGGAGGAGACGTCGATGAACGGAGGGTCCCCGCCTCTCCCCGGGCAAACGCTGCCGGAGGGGGTCGCAGGCGCCCACCCGCGGCTTCTTTTAAGGCTGGATTGGTTGATTGATTGGTTGATTACATTTCTATGCCGCGCATCTCCCCTACGAGGTGACTCTGGGCAGATTACAGATTAGGAAACCAAGTGAAAAATAATTACAGTATAATTCGACTATTCACACAATTAATTTTATTAAGATTATAACGTTAACACCCCGGAACGGAGCAGGGAGTTACGAGGGTTGATACAAATATCGATAGAATTAGAGAACCTAAGAGTTTGTAGGCTCTGGAAGGTCATCTAGTCCAGGGGTCGCCAACCTTTTGGATCTCAGGGACCACCAAACTCATAATTTTAGATCCCAGGGACCACTAAGTGGTTCTGTGGGTGTGGCCTGATTTGTGGGTGTGGCTTGGTGGTCATGTGACCGGCTGGGCATGGCTTGTATGTAAATATAAATATTTATATAAATATTGATTTTTTTTATAAAAGAGCAACTTTTATTCAAAATCAGGCAAAGCAGGCAGGCAGATTGAGTTGCTCACAGAATCACAGATTCATTCAGAGATCTATCTATCTGCCATCGGCTAGCTCAGTCTGTCACATGAAATTTGCTTGCAAGCAAACTCATATGAAAATATTGCATTTTTTATTTAAAAAAAAGAGCAACTTTTATCCAAAATCAGGCAAAGCAGGCAGATTGAGTTGCTCACAGAATCATTCAGTGATCTATCTATCTGCCATCGGCTTGCTCAGTCTCTCAAATTTGCTTGCCGTGAGTCTGCACTGAATTTGCTTGCAAGCAAACCTTCAGTCCTAAGGGAGGTTCGGCTGTACTTAAAAGCAGAGCTGAAAATCTAAAGACTAGCTAGAAAGCAAGAAATCCAACCATTTCCTGCTTCCTAGCTAATCGGCACAGAAGAACAGATGATGGTCAGAAAAAGGAAAAACAGAAATTTAGCAGGCAAGGTTCCCGGGTAAAGACTGAGTGGGCGAGGAGCGTTCCCGTGGGCCATGTGGGCGGGGCAGCCTTATGCTTCTGCGCAGCCTGGATTAATTGTTTTGGGGGATGCTCTGGGGGTGAAATTTCTCTGTTCCATTCGGGTTCTGCTTGGTACATTCTTAAAATGTACATTGGTACATTCTTAAAATGTACATTGGTACTTTCTTAAAATACACACTGTATTCTTAAAAAAAGAAAAAAAAGATAAATGTATATAATTAAAACAACATTCCATTCCAATTCAATTATATCATTAATATTAATATTCATTAAAGTCTTAACATCTTTAACATTACTTTTCAATTAAATATCATACTTCTATGGGAACAATTATAAGCTTTCCATAATCAATTCCCCCCTCTTCACTTATATTTTATAAAACATTAACTAATTAAAATGTTCCCATTCCTTCCTAATTCAATTTTCTCATTTATTTTATTTCACTTATTTTATTCACAAACATTTCACTAAATTACACTAACTATTTTATCCTTCATTTTGATCATACGTTGTTTCCAATTTTCGAAAGTTATTTCTATTACTAATATAACAATACAATCTTATGTACCTTTACAGAATCCCTTTTTCAGTTAGATTTTCACCCATTATCTCTAAATAGGTCCTATTTCTCTATATCTTGCTCTGGTCCTTTGTAACTTCTTTTCCTTTCCTTCTTCCCTCTCTTCTTCTCTCTCCCCTTTTTACCCCCTTGTCTCTCTACCTCTATTTCTCTCTTCTGTATTCCCCTTTTCTGTTGCTTTCCAGTATTATACTTATTTTTCGAATTATTTTTCTTTTCTTTGGTTGTTTTTTTAAGTCTTAAATTCTCCATTCTCTTTCCCCCCTTTCCTTTTTCTTCCCCACATAGAATTACTTGTTCATTAAAGATGGCTTCTTCTTTGTCCCAGTCTTCATGTTTTGCAGTCTTTTCTTGTTGTTTCTCATAGTTCCAAATCTCCATTTCTAAGTATTGAAAGACGAAGCCAAAAGAACCCTTCCCTTCTTGTGCATCTTCTTTGTACTTTTTAAGTTCCATTTTCAATTCATCCAGAAGTGGTGCCATTGTATAAATTTTTAAACAACAACCCAGTTGATTTTAGTCATTCAAATATAATAACCAAAAATCCAAAGATCACCAAATAATCCAAATACACGCAAACTGTTTCTTTTTTGCTCTTTTTTTTCACTTTCTCTTCCTGGGGTTACTATTTAGTTACAAAGTTTCAGTTAAAACGTATCTTTTAGAAGTCTTGTTAAAGTTTTACTTTAGATTCTTTTTAATTCCAGGCAGTCTCCTCCCTCTTCCAGATCCTGCCCTTATTCTTTTTCTCTCCCTTCCTGCTTATGAAAAAGAAAGTTTTTAATGTGCAGAAATCTTTATTATCCCTTTGGCATTTTGTTTTATTTTCAGCTTAATTGCCTATTGATGTCAAAGCGGATTTTTCCGATTTCTTATTTAAGTCTCTTAGTTGTCAATATAGGGAAGGAGAGAGAAGAAGAAAAAAAGCCAAACCTTTCCCTTTTCCCTTTCCTTTGCTGCTTCTGACTCTTTTTTGGGAGCGATGTTATTTTTTGTAAGTTTAAATTCCAGGGTACCTTGGTTGTTGCTTTTACAATTTAACCCGGTCACCCAAAACTTTCACTTCTTATCTTCCTCCTGCACATTCTTTTCTGGTCAAGTTCTTCTTTGTGGTGGCCATTTCTGACCACCGCTGCAACCACCTTCAGGAAAGGGAGTAATGGCCAGCTGAGGAGGAGAGATGCGGCTCTCCTCGACCATGCTGGCGGTCTCCCCCCTCTTCACCACCTCTACGGGGTGGCTTAGCCCCGAAACCAGCCAGTTCAGGGCACTCCAGCGGCGAGCCCAGATAGAAACCGCGCACGATCGCGGATTTCTGTCTGTCACCGAAGCCCTTCAAACCGGAAGTCAGGCCCAGGACTCTTCAATATCTTCATTAACGACTTAGATGAGGGAATAGAAGGGGAACTTACCAAATTTTCAGGTGATACTAAGCTGGCAGGAATAGCTAACACCCAAGAAGATAGGCTCAAGATCCAGATGGATCTTGACAGAATTAAACACTGGGTCCTATCCAATAAAATGAAATGTAGAGAAAAGTAAAGTCCTACACTTAGGCAAGAAAAACCCAAAGGACACATATAGACTGGGTGAAACCAGGCTCAATAGCAGGAACTGGGAGAGGGATCCTGGAGTCTTAGTGGACAACCAGCTAAATAGGAGCCAGCCGTGTGCAGCAGCAGCCAAAAATGCTAATGCAATCCTAAGTTGTATTAACAGAGGGATACAGTCGAGATCAAGGGAGGTACTAATACCACTCTATAAAGCCTTAGTAAGGCCACACCTAGAGTACTGCATCCAGTTTTGTTCACCACATTACAAAAAAGGTGTTGAGACTCTAGAAAAAGTACAGAGAAGAGCAACCCAGATGATTAAGGGACTGGAGACTAAAACATATGAAGAATGGTTACAGGAACTGGGCCTGGCTGGTCTCGGGAAGAGAAGGACCAGGGGAGAAAGAAGAGCATCTTCCAATATTTGAGGGGCTGCCACAGAGAGGAAGAAGGGGGTCAACCTATTCTCCAAGGCACCTGAAGGCCAGACAAGGAACAATGGATGGAAACTGAACAAGGAGAGATCTAACCTGGAAATAAGGAGAAACTTTCTGAGAGTGAGAACAATCCACCCATGGAACACAAGTTGCCCTCAGAAGTTGTGGGAGCTTCATCCCTGGAGGCTTCCAAGAAGAGATTGGACTGCCATTTGTCAGAAATGGTGTAGGGTCTCCCGCTTGGGCGGGGGGTTGGACTAGATGACCTACAAGGTCCCTTCCAACTCTGATTATCTGTTATCTGTTACCTCTGAGATCCCTTCCAGCCTTAGGATTGTAGGATTCTATGGGGTGCAGGACCAGCATTTGAGCTGCACGGTTTCCCAGGGCTTCAGGCTCACTGAGTGTCAGTTAAAATATAACCAACCGTGGAACGACGGCAAAGGGAGGGGGGTCTCCAACCTGGGCAACCTTAAGACAGGTGGACTTCAGCTCCCAGAATTCCCCTAAGGGTATTCAGAGGCTGCTTTGAATGCATTGTTATCACTTCTGCTTTATAAAAGGTTCCTTTTTGTCACTTTCTTAGGTAAGGAGGAGAGGCAATCCATACAATTTTTCAAAATTTCTATTTCATTGTACTCAAGTTGTGCATTGACAATAAACCTTTGATTTGATTTGAGTTCCCCAGCCTCAATTAGGGGGGCTGCTCTTTCCCCCCACCTCAGCACCTAGAGCTGAGCATCAAAGTTTTGAGTTCCCCGAATCTGCTCTCTTGCAGCCACGCCGGACTGCAGCTCCTTCCCCACCTATTTTGAACGGTGTAGGCTCCCTAAAGAACATTTCTTCTACAACAAGACCGCCAAGCGCTGCCAACTTTTCCTTGACTTTGGCTGCCCCGGGAGCTTGAACACCTACGACACCCTCAGGAAATGCCAGCAATCCTGCTCAGAGATTGGTGAGCCCAGCAGTTGGGCAGGGAGGGGGGAGGGTCTGGGGTCCTGTAGAGACTGGGCATCAGGGGGGTCCCTGAGACAGGCAGTCAGGTCACGCTTGGGGGTGAAGAGAAGAGTTCGGAATTGAATACCCAAAACGAGAGAATTGCCGTGTTTGCACCAGGGGTGGGACTCAATATTTTTTACTACCGGTTCTGTGGGTGTGGCTTGGAGGGCGTGGCAGGGGAATGATACTGTAACATCCCCCTTCCCTCACCACTGCACTGGCCTGCTTTCCAGCTCCGTTCTCCCGTGCAGGGCAACCAAAGGAAACCCAGCCGATCAGCTGGGACTCAATGCGAGGCGGAGAAGAGATGAGGTTGGCGGGGCCAGTCGGAGGTGGGATTGGCAGGTTCTCCAAACTACTCAAAATTTCTGCTACTGGTTCTCCAGAACTGGTCAGAACCAGCTGAATCCCACCTCTGGTTTGTACCCCTCCAATCCTCACCTTACGAGGTTCCTCCCCAGTTCCGCTCCATCCGTGCTCTGCACAGCAGGAGCTCCTGCCTGCCTCCCGCCCACTTCCAGGGGGACCCTGCCTGAAAGGAAGCCCTTCCTGCCCCCCTTCCTTCCATCCTCCCTTCCAGAAAAAATCCATGTATCTTCCCACCTGATGCCAACCTCTAATCCCCTCCCTCCGCCCTGCAGACATTTGCACGCTGCCTCCTGATCGTGGGCCTTGCAAGGAGAAACTGCACCGCTGGTTTTACGAGCCGAAGACCAGCAAGTGCACGAAATTCACTTTCGGGGGCTGCGAGGGGAATGCCAACAACTTCAACGTACGTTGGTTGTGCCGGCGGAGGTGCCGTGTTTGAGGTGGGTGTGGGATGCTGGGGAAGGGGGGGGGCCTGAAAGGTGGGAGGCCATGGAGGAAGGAGAAGTCCCACCTTGAGTGCGAGGGAGAGGAAGGGGTAAATGAGAGGTCCCCTCCCTCTGGCAGCCCTGCAGAAGGGGCCCCTCTCTTTGCCCCTCCTCCCCGAGATTCTGCTGCGGGATCCGTCCGTCTGGCCAAGGGGAGAAAGAGGACCCAGGATCTCTTGGGAAGGCTGACCATCCTCTGCTCCATCCCCCACTGGCCCTTCAGCCTGCCCCAGGAGAGAGGGTCCACTTTCCCCAGGGAGGGGGGGCTGGGGGACACCCCAAGGGAGGCGCCTAGGCTGGCCGGAGTGTCACGAAGGCCGAGGCTGGAGCAGAGCAGCCCCTCAGAGCGGGGGAGGGGGGGTCTCTCTGGTTCTCGGCCTGGCAAGAAGGAAGGGTCTCTCCAATGCCTCTGCCCCCCCCCTGCAGCCCCCCAAGGAAGACTCTTCCTGAGGCCTCCTTCCCTTTTCCAGGAACTCCCTGAAGGCTCCGTGGACGGAAGCTCGGCCTGCTTTGTGCTGAATGGAGAGAGAGGCCGGTTCCGGAGGAGACCAGGCGCAGAAAGCCTCCAGGCGCCTTGAAGAGGGAGGGGGGATTCTGGAATAAATCCTTGCCCGAAGGAGACGGTGGTCTCAGGTGCTCTGTGTGTCTCTTTTCCTGGCAAGGGGAAGGGGGCACAGGCTGCCTCCCCTTCACCCACTTGCCACAGCTCTGGCACACCCTTGCTGGGCGCCCACCTGGTTGTTCTCTTTCCTCCTTGCCAGGCATACAGAGGAGTGTGTGCCAATCCTACCCACCCAAGGAGCCAGCACAGACACAGGGGAAGGGGCTTTCTGGAGTGTCTCCTCCTCTCTCTACAGGAGCCGCCCACCTATTTTGCCAGGTTAATGCATCCCCTTTCAGATCCAGCACCTGGATCCTCGCACCTCCCTTAAGTGAATCTGCGTTTCTGTGTTCACACAACACAAGGGATCATAAACTAACCAAACAATAACATACACAGCCACAAAAATTAATCCAGGTTAAGAGCCCCCAAATTCCTCCAGCTGTGGGATGCACTGGCCGAGGAGCCCCCAACCTTCCAATGAGACCAGGATGGCCAAGGATTAAGTGGAGAGAAAGCTGGTTCAAAAAAACCCATCTTTGGTGGCTCCAAAATCAACTGGGGGCCATCCCTGGGGGCCCATGTCTTATTAATGGCTTAGAAGGGGGCGAAGGGGTCTCAGAGCCACAGAGGGCACCAGAAGGGCCACACACGGTTTGAAAGGGATCGGGGGGAAGGGCTGCTGCGTGGGGCACTGCGTGGCCCTCTCCCATCCAGAGGTCTGCAAGCAGCACCTGGGGCCACAGAGCTTGCCATGCAGGGGCAACTCGTCCCTTTCTCTCTTTCTCCTGCCCCTCCTCTCTCTCCCTCCCTCTCTCCCTCCCTCTCTTCCCTCCCTCCCTCTCCATCTATTTCTCTCTCCCTCTCTCCCTCCTTCTCTTCCCTCCCTCCCCATCTCCATCTATCTCTCCCTCTCTCTCTCTCTTCATGCTTCCCATTCTCTCCCCCCTCTATCTTTTTCTCCCTCCCCCTCCCCTCTCTCTCCCTCCTTCCCTCCCTCCCTTCCTCCCCCCAAGGCCCAACTGTCCATTGGTGCATCAAAGGTGACCTCTTGCATGGACATCCCCTCTCCTCTGGTCCTTCTGAGACCTCAGAGTGGACTTCCTTCTCTGGCCTCCCTGCAGGTCCCGTCCCTCCAGGGGACCGAAGGAAGGAAGTCTTCTCTGGCTACAGAATACCAGAGTCGGAAGGTGCCTTGAAGGTCTCCAGAAAAAGCCTCTGCCGCCTCCCCCATCCCCTGGAGCCCCTTCTTGAGGGGGAGGGAAGACCAAGATGGACCCCCCCATAGCACACCCAGAAGGAGAAGCCCCTCCCTCTGGACATGTCCACCCCCAGGATTCCAAGCCAAAAGGTATTCTGACCGAAGCTTCCTGAGAAAGCATAAAACACACTCTTAGTCCCAGCAAAACCTCTTTGATTTCCACAGCTGTGAATTACGTTCCTTCACAGCCAGCAAGTCTTCCCAAACAGTCTTTCAGGCAAATGCTGATAAACACCCACCTTATCGCACTTGGAATGCGGCCAAAGAACTAATTGCCATTTGCAGGGCAAGGCCAGACTTGACACAGTGTCAAACAGAACTTTTCAAAGCTTGAATCAACCATACAAACTAATTGCTTCCTGCAAAAGCTCACATCCCGTTTGCTCCTCTTTTATGAACCATGGGAGAGGCCAATCATCTTCGAGGTGTGTGGTCTTACTCCTGAGCTGACCCTGCTTTCTCAATTGTTCTTGTCTTCTGGTAGCCCTGCACATGCGCAGGCTGGGAACCAGCTGCAGAAGCTCCCTCGCCTCACTGCTGTCAGTCTGAAGGCAGCTGCTGATTGCCAGCCTGGCCTGGCCCCATTTCTGCCTCCAATGCAGAGCCCTCGTCTGAGCCTTCCTCAGCCTCCAAGACTGGCCCAGCTTCCTCCCCAACCTCCTCACTACTGTCCAACTCTGCTGCCAGCTCCGTCAGCCACCATCGGGCCACAACAAAAGGAAGGAGCTCAATTAGAAATTAAGATTAAGATAACTGTTAAATCAGGTGAAGGATGGACCCAGAGCCGGCAGTTGCAACACTGATTTATTCAGCAACAAACAGTAACTAGAAGTTACATCGTATCGTCTGATCTGGCTGCGGGTTGGCAGCTCTCTTTTATACAGAGCTTCAGCCATTAGCCAATGGATTTAAACTATTTTCCCGCACGTCGGGTGGACCGGAGGGAAAACTCCTGTCTGCACATGCGCACACACAACACCCCTCTCCAACTAGCTGGAACCTTTGGTCTTTAACTCTTACGCTACAGGCATAGTCTTCCAGGTAAGCAGGTTGGCGGCAGTTGCGTGTTTACTTGCGGTTCTCCCATATTCTCAGTGAGGCCTTGTGATTCTCCCTCATTCACGAAAAGTCTTCGACTGGAGCTGATGGGCTGTTGGAGTCCTCTTGAGGAGTTGGCTGGGCGTGGACCTCATTCGGAGTTGATTGCAGTGGCAGCAGGGCCTCAGTGGCAGGTGTTCCATGCATCGTGAGGCTCAGCCCCAAAGGTAGCAGAGCTCAGCTCCCTTGGTCGTCTTGTCCTTCAGCATTGGATAGAGGAGTTGTCTTGTCTGGTCTGCTGTGGCCAGTGGCATCTAGGTGACTCCAAAGCTGGTCAATGTGGCAGCACCACAGGCAGCACTCTCCTAGCTCCACATGATATGAATGGGGGCCGGTTACTTCCATAATTTGTGCCGGCAGCCAGGTGGGGTAGCCCATGTAGTTCCAGGCATATACTCGGTCATCCTTGGCAAATGTTCGGGCTTTTAAAACTGTATCTTTAAGAAAATGCAAAACTGTAGTTGGGTGTGGTTTCTCAAACGGCCATAAGATGGAGCCAGAAACCTGGGTTGTCTTAGTCTTAGTCTCAAGAGTCTCAGAACAGAGCATGAGTGAATCTCTGTTTCCTTCTGTTGGAGAGTATTGCCGTTCCTCCATTTTTCCTAATTGACTGATATTCGTGGATTTGATGTAAGTATGATACTGAACTGTTTTTGACACTGAACTTTGTTATTGGATTATCCCTGGATGAAAACTGAGTGATTTTACCTTTGAATGACTTTGGACTGTGTTTGAACTTTGCTTAAACGTTTCTGGAAGTAAAAACCTACATTTACTGTACGCTGTATCTGCGTGCTGTGTGTGTGTTATTCAAACACTTCTCTCACTACGTCTCCCTGTATGCGCTCATTCTCCTAACGGGGAATTACCTCAACAGTTTCCCCCCAATCACTGGGGACTTCTGCTGAGTAGTCAGGGTGTACTCGGTCCAGGTTGGTTTGTAAGCGGCAGCCCATCAGTAGTTCTGCCGGGCTTCAGTTGGTTGTGGCACTGGGTGTGATGTGTTGTGTTTGCAGGTACTTTGTGAGTATCAACTCAAAAATATTTCTCTGGTCTTTTAGAGTTGTCAGCAGAAAGGGTGGGGGAAGACCAGGGTGAAGGATGAGATGAATGATGTGTCTCAGAGTCAGCTGCACCCAGGTAATGCTGGCATGTTCACTCCTAATGATTTTTTTAAAACTCTGAGAGATGTGGTTAGAGACTCATGATTTGAATGGGGGATTGTTGGAGCCCTGGCAGTGAGTTTCTCTTGCCAGTCTCCTGGGCCCGTTTGGGCCAGTGCCTTTTTTGTGGTGCACACCATTCTCTCCACTTGTCTGTTGCTCACGGGGTGTAATGGTGCGATAAGGGCATGGTGTACTCCATGGTTTGCCAGGAATAGTTCAAACTGGGTTGCTGTGAACTGTGGCCCATTGTCTAACACTAACACATCCAGTAGCCCAAGGATTGTGAACAACTTGTTTAGTGTTCTGATGATGGTGTCTGTCATGGACTTCATCGGTGCCACCTTTAGCCATTTTGAATACTTGTCGACCATGACTAGGAATGTCTGCCATTGGTTTGGTCACACAAAGTTGATTCACAACCAGGACCACAGGGTCTTTGGTGTCTCCCATTCCCATGGTGGCACAATCGGGGGTGCTGGCCTTGATTCCTGACACGGCTGGCACAACACAACCCTTCCCTGATGTCCTTGTCCAGGTTGGGCCACCATATCTAGCTGTGGGCCAGCGCCTTTATCTTTATGATTCTGGAGTGGCCTTCATGCAGTGTCTCTAATGGGGGTTCCCTTAGCTTTGGGGAAATCACTACACGGTTTCCCAACAGCAAACAGCTCTTTTGGACTGATAGTTCATGTTGTCTGGTATAAAATGGTTTAAATTCCATGCTTGTTGGCTCCTTGGGCCACCCCCTCCACACCCAGTTTAGTACCTGTGCGATTGTTCGGTCTCTCTTTGAGTGGTCGGCTACTTTGGTAGCCATGACAAGCCTGGATGGCAGGGTCTTGATCAGCAATACTGCTGCTGCTGCTGGGGATGGGTCTTCCACAGTTTTCGGAAGTGGGCATCTGCTGAGGGTGTCTGTGTGGCTTAATGAAGTGCCAGGTCGGTGTGTGAGACAGTAATTCTAGGTGGTCAGGAATATTGCCCAAGGCATCATTTGAGGGGACAGGACCTGCGGTGTCTGTTGGTCCCCTGCAATCAGGCCCAGTAGCAGCTTGTGATCTGTCACTAGTTTGAATGGCTGCCCATAAATGAATTCGTGGAATCTCTTTACCCTGGCAACTGCAGCCAATGCTTCTTTGTCAAATTGGCTGTAGTTCCTCTCTGCTGATGTTAGCATTCTGGAGAAGAATGCTATTGGGCCCTCACAACCGTCTAGGAACCGGGGGCTCAGAACTGCCCCGACCCTGAATGTTGACGCGTCGCATGTCAGGCTAGAAGCTGGTTCTCATATTGCACGAGAACGCTGTCCAAGGAAATTAAATTTTTTACTCCGGTGAACGCATCCACTTCTTTCCAGCCCCATGCCAACTTCTTGTCTAATAGCTGATGGAGGGGCTCTGCGACAGATGTCTTATGCCACAGGAATACACTAAAGAAGTTGAGGAGCCCCAGGAATGCTTGGAGCACTGTCTTGCTTTTTGGCATCAATGCTGCTTGCATTTTTTCCTTGGTGGGGTGCAATCCGGAGGCATCAATTAGGTAGCCCAGGAACTTGAGTTGCCTTACTGCAACTTTGCACTTCTCTTTTTTGACTGGAACTTTTGTAGGACCATCTGTAGTCGGTCGAATAGTTCTATTTTGTCTGTGGCTGATACAAGCACATCATCAAAATATGGGACAATGCCTGGGATGCCATGTAGTAGACGCTCCATCAAACATTGGAAAAGACCATGCTTACTCCAAACTGCAGGCAGCATCGGAATGCACCCCTCTATGTCACGATTGGACTTCGGCTGTGGCATCATCCATAGGGAGCTGCTGGTAGGCTTGGGCAAGATCTACTTTGACAAAAATCTTGCCCTCACCCAAAGAGTGCAGTAAACATTGCACCACCAGTACCAGATATGCTTTCTGCTGTAGGGCTTTATTGATGGTGCATTTGTAGTCCATGCATATCCTGACCGAACCATCTGGCTTCACTGTGGTCACTATGGGAGTCTCCCATCTCGCATGGTCGACTGGTTAAATGAGCTTGTCCAGCTGTTCATCCACCTTGGGCCTCAATGCAAAAGGTGCTCTCCTTGGTTTCAGTCGATTAGTGCCACGGTGAGGTCCAAGTTAAAGGAGATCGGGGTGCGTTTGTATTTCCCCACCTCCCCATCGAAAACCTCTGCAAATTTCCTGCTTAAGGCCTTTGCCATTGGTTTGCTGATGGCATTCACTCTAGTGATTCCTAGCCCCAGGGGTGCAAACCAGGCCAGTCCCAAGAGGCTTGGCAAGACTCTGTCAACAGCTATCAAGGGGAGCTAGTGGGTTAGCCTCTTCTTTATCAATTTTGGCACTAGGCATTGGATAGTTCTCCAGGAAATGATGGTTGTTGCCGATCCTGTGTCCACCTCCATCTGGCATGGGGATCCCTCAATTTTGATGGTGACATGGACTCTTATTCTTTCTTTGTGGTGTGCTCGCTTGCCTGCTGACCATTTCTGTTTGGCAAGTGTCCATATATATGGTGAAACAGTCGTCCTTGCTTGCCCTTCTCCTTGGGTATGATTTCTTTGATCCAGCTTGGTGTGTGTTGACAAAACCGGGTATCAGGTTGGCGAAAGTGGGTAGCTTTGCATGGCACACAGCTAGGTGCCCCTTCTTCTCACAGAGCTGGCAAATTGTATTCTTGTGTTTGCACATGGCCCAAGGGTGATTCCTGCCATATCCAATGCAGACGGGTGGCTTCCTTTTGGGGGCCATCTTGCAACCCTTGTCCGCCACCTTTAACTGATTGACGTCATTGTCCTCATTCTCTTCCTCTTCCTCCTCAATGCTTTCTTTCAGTTCTGTTTCCTCATGGTGCACAGATGCTGTCTTCCTCAAATTCAGTGGGCTGCTCAATTGTTGTATCTCCTGCCTCAATTTGGCCGATGACTCTGTGGCATGGGCTTCCTCTAGTGCCAACTGTAGGGTGAGTGTTGGCCAGGCTAGTAGGCACTGGTGTAGCTTTAGATTTCTCACACTGCAGACCAGCCTGTTGTGGTTAGCTGGCAGCAGGTGCGGATGGTGGAGGAGAGCGAGGACTTGGAGGAGGGGCCAGGATCGTCAGCGAGTGGACTGCTGCCTTCAGGGATGGTGGGGGCTGGCAGCAGTGATGAGGAGGTTCCAGAAGAGCCTGTGCTAAGTGCGCGTGAGTGCAGGATGATTCATAGAAGAGAACAGCTGAAGCTGCACAGATGACTCGGGAGTAAGGATGCCCCTCCCTCCAGGGAATGTAAGCCTGGTTTTGCAAAGGCAAAAACGTTCGAAGGACTCAGTGTTGTGATTAAAGGCTCTGATTTATTTGAAGACTTCTGCCAAGGTTTTTCTAATTGGACTAATTGGCTGCAAGCCATCTGTTATCTACAAAGAGGTTTATCTGTAGATTGAAGCCGTGAAAGTTTGAGTTACTGAGTTTATCTGTGTTTGCTCTCGGGGAACCTGGCTGGGTCAGAACACAGCCTGTCCATGAGCACCTCATTCGGGTCATGCAATTCACAAGAAATGGCTGCTGCCTGGAGTGCTGCCATATATTTATTGATGGATTTGGCCTCGGCCTGGTTCCGATGGTAGAATGTGTGCCAGGGGGCGATGCAGGAGGGTCTCGGTGCATAGTGCTCCTCCTGCAATTTTTCTTGTAGTGTGTCCCATGATACTGTCTGCAAGGGTTGTGGAGCGACGAGGGCTCTTGCCGTAACGAAGACCCCCGTGACACAGTAACTTAGGAATAGCGCCCATTTATGGTTGTCCATGATGTTTGTAAAGTTGTTGGCTTCCAAGATGCACTCAAAGCAGACGATGTAAGCATCCCACGTTTCTGATGCTGGATTGAATAGTGTGAACGGCAGAGGTGTAGCCATCTCCACTAGCTCCGTGTGCTCGACGTTGTGGCCATGTTCCTTCAGGCTTCTGCAGTGGTTCATGCGGTTCTTGTTTCCATCTGATCCCACCTTCGTCGCCAGTGTTAAATTGGGCGATGGATGGACAAAGAGCCGGCAGTTGCAACAGCGTCTTTATTCAGCAACAAACAGTAACTAGGAGTTCCATCGTGTCATCTAATCTGGCTGCAGGCTCTCTTTTATAGAAAGCTGTCAGCCATTAGCCAACGGATTTAAACTATTTTCCCGTGTGTTGGGCAGAACAGAGGGGAAACTCCTGTCCGTGCATGCGCATACACAACACTTAACTTTTATGGTCATTTTCTATTGTGAGAACATTAAAAATAAAATTATGTTGCTTGCTATCAAAGAAAAAATATATATCTACCTCTATCCTCATACATAACACACATATACACATGCTATATACATACATACATACACATACACCACACAAGTGGATAGATAGATAGATAGATAGATAGATAGATAGATAGATAGATAGATAGATAGATA
>NW_020717207.1:109001-125172 GCF_900518725.1 Notechis scutatus | reverse complement strand
GATAGGATAGGATAGGATAGGATAGGATAGGATAGGATAGGATAGGACAGGACAGGACAGGACAGGACAGAATAAACATATTCTATGTTTAGAAGGGACCTTGGAGATCTTCTAGTCCAGTGGTCACCAACTGGTGGGCCGTGGTCCACCGGTGGTCCGCAACAATATTTTGGTGGTCCTCAGAGAAACGTCTCCCCCAAAGCGATTAATCCAGGCTGCGCAGGAACACAAGGCTGTGGTGCCCCCATGGCCCATGGCCGAATACCGTCCCTCTCTGCCCCCCTGAGAACAGAGCCCAAAAGCAGGCTAGGAATGTGGCTGCCTTGCAGGGGGAGGGGGGGGGAGAAAGAGAACATCACCACCAGAGGTTAAATCAGATCTCCCTCCCCCTCCCTCTCCCTCCCACCAATGTCAGTCAAGATTCGTATTAGGGTTCCTCGGGATTTAAAGTGATGAGTTCGGTGGTCCCTGAGGTCCAAAAGGTTGGCGACCCCCGGACTAGCCCAGCACCCTGCGCAGGCAGGAAATCTGCACATGTCAGACCAGTTTCTTCTTGATCCCCTTTTGCAACCTTCGAACGAGCAAAGCCAAATTCACTTAACAACCGGGTTCCTAACTTAACAACTGCAGGGATTCACTTAATAGTTGTGGCAAGAAAGGTTGGGAAACGGGGCAAATCTCAGTCTCGCTTAGCAATGGAAATGACAGGCTCAGTGGAGGTCGTAGGTCGAGGACTACCTGGGACGCCCTTGTGTGGTGGCGCAGAGTCAGCCGCTCTGGTGTTGGCAGCGCTGCTCTTCCTCCTCCCGCGGCCTCCCAGAGTTAGGCGTTTTGTTCATGGCTTGCCACCTTTGCCCACGATCCCTGGCAAACACACCCAGGCCCTGAGGGCAGCCAGCCGTGGGCAGCAGGAGCAGCAGCCAAAAGAGCCAAGGAAATCAATCCTAAGTTGCATTAACAGGGGGAGACAATCGAGATCAAGGGAGGTACTAATGCCACTCTATCAATCCTTAGTAAGGCCACACCGAGAGTCCTGCATCCAGTTTTGGTCACTACGTTATAAAAAAGATGTGGAGACTCTAGAAAGAGTGCAGAGAAGAGCAACCAGGATGATGAGGGGACTGGAGACTAAAACTCATGGTGAATGGTAGCAGGAACTGGGCCTGGCTAGTCTAGGGAAGAGAAGGACCAGGGGAGACAGGAGAACGGCCTTCCAATAGTTGAGGGGCTGCCACAGAGAGGAGGAAGGGGGTCAAGCTATTCTCCAAAGCACCTGAAGGCCAGAGAAGGAACAATGGATGGAAACTGAACAAGGAGAGATTCAACCTGGAAACAAGGAGAAACTTTCGGACGGTGAGAGCAATCAACCCATGGAACAGAAGTTGCCCTCGGAGGTTGTGGGAGCATCATCGACTGGAGGCTTTCAAGAAGAGGCTGGGCTGCCATCTGTCAGAAATGGTGTAGGACGGGGGATTGGACTAGATGACCTAACCAGAGTCCCTTCCAACTCTGATTACCTGTTGTCTGTTAAGTGGCAAGGCCTGGAGCAGCAGGTGGGTCTGGGCCCCAAGGATAAGCAGGTGACATGGAACCGCCCTGCCCCATTGGCAAAGGCTCATTCGCCTCTGGCATTCCCAACATCGCAGGAGGAGACTGTCATCAATGTGCCATTGTGTCTAAGGGGACAATAACCTTCAGTAATTGAGAAATTAACCCCCGGGCACGATAACCGTCCCCATTCCGTCACTCCCAAGAAGAGGAAGAAGCAGCCAGCTAGGAACAATCTCTGCCAGCCTTGGTGGAGACAGCAACAGGGATCAGCTGGCGGAACCAGTTTGTCAGACCTGCCCCAGTCCGAACCCTTGGGAAAGAAGAGCCTTGGCTCCACTGAGTTAAAAGCCAAGGGTTCTTTTACTAAGGATGGGGGTTGCAGTCAAGCCAGCTCTGAAATCTCCCGCGCTCGCTAGATACAAAAATAAGGTTTGCCCCCAGTCTACCCCTCCCCTGTGACCTGCCCGTTTCACCGGAGCTCAAGATGTTTTGATAACTTGGGGTGTTGGGGGGCAACCCGCATATTTTTCAGGGTGTGTGGCCGTGGGGTGCCGGTGCATTCAGCTCCCCTGGTTATCACTTATCGTTCCCCCCCCCCCTCCCAATTTCTTATCACATCCATACAAACCTTTATTGCCCGTTCATCTTTCCTTTTCCAGCTATTGGTGGCGGGATGCCTGGGAGGCGCCAAGCTGAACCAGGCAGAGCTGGCACAGTTCCTGGGGCCAGTGTCTTGTCGGTGTCCCGCAGGGCTCCCTAGGAAGGGACAACCTGTCAGGTCAACCTGTCAGAAAGGAAGGAGGCAGGTGGAGGGGCCGTCCATACACCTGAGTGAGCTCCTCTAGATCACACGGGTCTCCAATCTTGGCCCCTTTAAGACTTGTGGACTTCAACTCCCAGAATTCCTCAGCCAGAGTAGCTGTAATCTTATAAAACCTTTTATGAAATGAAATATGTCATAAACATCTTAAAATATGTCGTAAAACATTTCCTGTGGCCAAGTGAATAGCAGACTGATGAGTTCTCCATCTTCTGGTTCAACCTGCTACTCCAGAAGGAAACCTTAGGCCGCTTCAGACAAATGGTTGTCTAGTCTCTTCTTAAAAGCCTCCAGGGATGAAGCCTCCACTTCTGAAGTTGTTCCACTGGTTGTTCTCACAGTCAGGAAATTTCTCCTTAGTTCTAGGTTGCTTCTCTCCCCGATTACTTTCCATCCTTCTGGTGCTTTGGAGAAGAGGCTCCCCTTCTCTGGGACAGCCCCTCAAACACTGGAACGCTGCTCTCAGCTCACCCCAGTCCTTCTTTTCATGAGACGAGATGCGCCCAATTCCTGCAGCCATTCTTCCTACGTCCCCTAATCCTCTTGCTTGCAGAGCCTCTCTCAACGTCTTTTCTGTATCATGGCCATCAAAAGGGGATGCGCTATTCCTAGTGGCCTTATAAAGTGCTAATAGAGGGTATCAGGCAGAAATGCCTGACTCCCTCCCTGAATTACGAAGAATTTTCCAATGATGGCATTACGTTAGACGGCTCTGAGGAACCCGGGACGGAAATATCTCCGCCACGATGATCCAACAGGTCATGAGGTTCTCCAGTTCCAATTTAAAGAGGAAGTTCCTGGGTAATGACTGCCTTTTAACCACATCTGCAATTTTGCAAATGTTGCTCAGGGGATGGGAAGCAGAGAGAGACAGAGAGAGAGAAAGAGAGAGACAGAGAGAGAGAGAGACAGAGAGAGAGACAGAGACAGAGAGACAGAGAGAGAGAGACAGAGACAGAGAGAGAGAGAGACAGAGACAGAGAGACAGAGAGAGAGAGACAGAGACAGAGAGAGAGAGAGACAGAGACAGAGAGAGACAGAGAGAGACAGAGAGAGAGAGAGAGACAGAGAGAGAGAGAGACAGAGACAGAGAGAGAGACCATGGGGCTGTGAGGTTTGCAGAATGCATGTATGTGTTGTACTTGTATCTACATACAGGGGTGGGCTTCAAAAATTTTAGCAACCGGTTCTCTGCCCGGTTGCCGGGTGAGCGTGGCCTAGTTGGCCTCCTGCACTATGGCAGTGGGAGGGCGTTTTTGCTCTTCCCATGCTCCGGAGCCTTTCTGTTCTGACCCAGGCTTCGTCAAATGTAATTAAACTCAAACTTGTTTTAAAAGCAAAACCTATTTTATTACAATGCTGGGAATTACTGTCATTCCCAGCCAGAACTAATTATAAACAGTTCCCCAAGATAAGCACACACCTTTCAGTGCTGTGGAATGTTGCCAAAAACAGAAGTCTCCAATCATCACAAAAACCAACCAAAATACCAGAAAAAAACAACCAGAGCTTCAAGGAGGACTCGGAACTGATTGAACTGCTTTGCTTCCTGCAAAGGTTTCGTCAACTTGGCCTGACTTTTATCCCTTATGGGAGGGGCCATCACCTCCCATCCTTACTCCCGAGTCGCCCCTTTTGTCTCAACTGCTCTCGCCTCCTAGCAGCTCTACGCACACGTGCATGGGAACAGGCTCCCCCGGTTCCTCTGCTTCAGTGCTGCCAGATTCCAAAGGCTCCGGAGGCAACACCCCACTCCCAGATGGTCCTGGCCCCATCCCTGCATGGGACACAGGACCCTCATCCAAGTCCTCTCCAGACTCCCTGGCTGGTTCCCTTTCTTCGCCACTGTCCGTTGCCGTCTGCACTGGCTGCCGGCGAACTACAGCACTTTCCTTAAGCCTCTGGGAGGGCCGTTTTCGCCCTCCCCAAGCCTCTGCGTGGGCCCTATACTTGCCTAGCATCCAAAACAGGTCGCATAGGGACTCCGGGGAGGGGAGGGGAGGGGAGGGGAAGGGTGGGCGGGGCCACCCAGGGGTGGGATTTACCAGTTCGCTGAACCAGCCATTAAAAATGATAAAATTAGCTAATGGTTCGCCCAAACCAGGGGAAATCGGTAACAGCCACCCCTGTGGACATGTCCATACACGTTTGGGGAGCCTGACGCCTGAGCTTTTATTCATGGGCAGAGTGGAACCTGCTTTTTTGACGTAAGCGACCTTCATACCCCAAGGCCCAAAAGCTTCCTGCCGATATTGACTCACAACAGTCTGTTTCGTGATCACTCAGAGCTACAACGGCACTGAAAAACGTGCTTTGTGACGGTTTTCTCGTACTTATGATTGATGCAGAATCCCAAAGCGATCAAAACTCGGACAACCTGCAACTGGCTCCTATTTATGACGGTTGCAGTGTGCCAGGGTCATGTGATCCTCTCTGCCAATCTTCTGACAAGTAAAGGCAATGGGGAAGCCAAATTCACTTAAGGACCGTGTTATTAACAACGGCAGTGATTCCCTTAGCAAGAAATGGGGCAAAACTCACTTAACAACTGTTTCCCTTAGCAACGAAAACGTAGAGCTCAATTGTGGTCATAAGTCAAGACCCACCTGTATTACCCCGATGGATACAGCAGAGAAATCCGGCAAGAGCCAACAAGTCCTTTCCACCAAGGAGGATCGGAAGAAACGGCTTGTGCTTCCATCGTTCTTCTCCATTTTTCTCGCTTCAAGGAAAAAGGAGAAGGAAGATTATTCAGGGCAGAAGAGAATAAATGTGCTAGTTATTCTCGGGCATCCCAGGTTCCGTGGGATGAGTTTTCCGTTTCAGTTTTTGAAAGCCAACCAGAGTCGCTGATGTGATCTGGGGGCTGCAATTAGCCCTGGCATTTCGAGGTTTAAAAAGGCCTGGAGATAAAACTAAGCATATATAAAAAGTCACATTTTCCCCCTTTATTCAAAGCAGAGAAAAGAGGGAAAACACTGTCTACTGCAAGCAATAGGCAGCTTGCATACATTGGCAACAAACACACAATAAAAAATACCAAGAAGAAGAAATTAAGAGCATGGGATAAGAAAATATAATTATTACGGGATTCCCAGGCCGTCCTCTCTCCTTCTCACACAAGAGACTCGAGGTGGGTTACAAAGATTAAAACACAGAAAAGCCACACATGCAACTCCAGGTGCCCCTCTTCCCCTAAGATGATCAAAGACCCGGAGACTAAACCATATGAGGAACGGCTGCAGGGTTTGGGTTTGGCTAGTCTAAAGAAAAGAAGGACTAGGGGCGACACGATAGCAGTATTTCATTATCTGAGGGGCTGCCCCAAAGAAGAGGGGGGGTCAACTTATTCTGCAAAGCACCAGAGTGCAGGACAAAAAGCAACGGCTGGAAACTCATCCGAGAGAGAAGCCACCTAACAGAGAGGACAATCAACCCATGGAACAGCTGGTCTTCAGAAACTGTGGGTGCTCCATCACTGGAGGTTTTTAAGAGGGTACTAGACAGCCACTTATCTAAAATAGTATATGTTAAGCCTGAATTCCCCAACGAGTGTTAAGGAAAACAAACTAAACAGAATGTGTAGCGTAGTCAGATAGGCAGACAGGTAAATGTGTGAGATAAGTTTGTATTTTAGTTAACACGCAGTAAAAAATACAGATACGCTTGTGCTATCAAAAATATAGTTTATTCCATTAGGAATAATAGCATAGTCAAAATAAACGGTCCATTAGTCATGTATCATTTCAGTCAGTCCAGTCGGGGATACTCAATTTGCAAAGTCCGTGTTGAATAGCCAATGTCAGTTCACTTACAATAAATCAGTCCGTATTATCTCTTCTCTCCGTTGAGAAATCAACACTCCTTTCTCTCCTCCGTTCCAGTAAGGAAAAAAACGCAGTCATCAATCCATCCAGTAATTAGGGATCATTAAGCCAGAGAGAGAGAGCTGCAATTGACTTGCTTCTTTTATGGTGCTTTTACAACCACACCCTTAATTACATTCTTGTAGTTAAAGTTACACACACTTTAACCAACAAACCATGATAACTTATTTATTATTTTTTACCCAAACCAGTTAGGGTAAACAATGTTATCCCTAACAGTATAGGTTCTCCTAGTTGAACATGTGGCTGGACTAGAAGACCTCCAAGGTCCCTTCCAGCCCTATTCTATTCTATCTTCAATACCTTGCAAGTTGGTAACAGTGTTGGGGGTCATTCGAATCTCCAGAGCGGGTGGGGGGCTGCTCTACAGGATTACCGTGAGGGTGTCGAGCGGAGGGCAAGAGGAAGGGGCAGGTCCACTCCAAGCTGCCTTGTGGACAGCTCACAAACCTGGAGTCCGGCGAGCTGCTTTCTAAAGCAGCGACCACCAAAGGGTCACTTGCACATTCAGAAGAGAGACTTTTGGTGGGAGCATGCAGCATTTCCATGAGATTTATTTTATTTTTATTTATTTTTATTTGTCAATTGCCTACAAGATAACAGGTATAAGTAAAAGCATAGTTATGAATACATGGATACATATAAGAAAAATAAAAGAAACAATCGGACAGGGACGGTAGGCACGTGGGTGCACTTATGCACACCCCCTACAGACCTCTCAGGAAAGGGGTGAGGTCAACAGTAGACCGTCTAAGGTTAAAGTTTTTGGGGTTTGGGGAAGAAACCAGAGTCAGGTAGAGGATTCCAGACATTGACCCCTCTGTTATTGCTGAAGTCGTATTTCCTGCAATCAAGTTTGGTGCGGTTGAGTTTGTATCTATTGTTTGCTCTTGTGTTGTTATGGTTGTAGCTGAAGTATTCATTGACAGGTAGGACATTGCAATGTATGATTTTATATACTATACTTAGATCGGACCGAAGGCGGCGTACTTCTAGCTTTTCTAGGTCTAGAATTTCAAGTCTGGTGGCATAAGGTCTTCTGCAATGAGTAGAGGAGTGGAGAACTCTTCTTGTGAAATATTTCTGGACTTTCTCAACTGTGTCAATATCAGAATCGTAATGTGGGTTCCAAACTGATGAACTGTATTCAAGTATTGGTCTAGCAAATGTTTTGTATGCTCTACCGTGTTTCTCCAACAATACGGCCTCCACCAATAGGAAGGCCCAGCATGATTTCTAGGCATGAGGTGAAATTAAGCCCCGCCCCCAAAATTTAGGCCTATTCAAACCATGCGTTTCCCCGCCAATTCTCACATCGTTTGTTAGAACTAGACGAGGTGAAGAGAAATGGGCGGGGAAAGGGCGGGGGCGATGGGGAGAAAACTTGCCTTTAGGAGTGACCTGCAGGTAGCCCAGGCTAGAATACCCCGATAGCCGATAGAAGCTCCCTTGAAGGCAGAGTCCCCAGCCGCTTCAGGGCGTGGCGTGGCTACCCGTGTCCCCTCGCCTTTAGGGCAGTCTCTTTCGGGCAATGGAAGCTCCCCAAATGCAGTCACCAGCTACTTCGATCGGCCGGTAGAAGCGGCCGTGCAGTGAGGGGAGTGTGTGTGTGCCACGCCTCACCCCGAAGCGACTGGGGACTCTGCCTTCAAGGGAACTTCGATCGGCCGGTAGAAGCGGCCTCGGGGCGAGCGCACACACACACTCCCCTCGCTGCACGGCCGCTTCTATCTATAGAAGCGGCCTCGCGGCAAGATACATGCGTATGGGCCACTCTAGGTGGGGGAGGAAATTAAGTCACCCCCGAAAAGACGACCTACCCATTTTTTCAGGGGTCAAAAAAAAATAAGGCCCGGCCTTATTTTGTGAGAAACACGGTAGTTAGTAGTGTAATATTACCAGAGAAAAAGCTATGTATTTACGTACATAGTAGATGAATGAATGAATGCATAAATAAATCTCTCACAGTCCTAAGGATTAAGGAAGAGGAACACAGAGGCCAAAAGGGGATTTCTCCTTCTTGCCCGCCTGGAGGGCAGTTCCCACTCCCCAAGGGACAGCATCCCAACAGGGTCCCCCTTCATAAAGATGTCTGTTGCAATGCTCAACCATCTCCAAGGGATGAAAGATGCTTGACATCACCACCTTAGCATTTACCTCTCCTTTTCAATCATTGTTTTGCCAACTATTTTGCGCTCAAATTCTGCCGTGCCTGTTGGGGGCTTCTCTCAGCTTCCTATCCATTAAGCCCATTAAATTCATGACTTCGAGATTGGCGCGTACGATCATTTCTGCATATAGTGTCTTCACTGTGCCCTGGATGGCAACCAGATTTAAGTGCCAGGGGAGACCACCCCCCCAGCCCATCTGATAATACAAGGGGCTGTGACCCCCTCAACATTTAGGACATAGAATAATAGGGTTGGAAGGGACCTTGGTGGTCTTCTAGTCCAGCCCACTGCTCAAACACAAAACCCTACACCACCCTGGAAAAATGGCAGTCCAGTCTCTTCTTGAAAGCCTCCAGTGACGAAGCAGCCACAACTTCTGGAGGCAACTTCTGTTCCATGGGCTGATTGTTCTCACTCTCAGAAAGTTTCTCCTTAGTTCTAGGTTGGATCTCTCTTCAATGATCTTCCACCTATTACTTCTTGACCTTCACTTCATCACTCCAGTTCATCTGTGTGGCCACCCATGAGCATTTTCTATTTCGATTCCTTGCCATCCTCTGCGTGTCAGCATGGCCTCAGTTAGGAGGGAGGCTTTGTGGAAATCCTTTCCTTTCATTATAGATTTGTGAGGCCGCCCATCTTATAGCATGGGCGGCTGACAGCAGCAAAATATTGTTTCTGTTAGATTTAATCAAAGCTGACACACATAGCTTCACCCCATGGGCCCGTTCCAATCGTTTTTCCAGAATCCAGGGGTGACCTTGGGCGGATGCTCCCAAAGGCGGATTGATTGTGCAATCCTCTTGATCCAAGAAAGAGCGATTAGAAGTCAGAGAACACGGAAGGACCTCCGTGCCTCTCCCTTACTTCTGTGGAAAACAGAGCCTATTGCTTTTTACAGAATTGTAAGAAGACAGGCTGGCCTGTGAAGAAAACAGAGTGCAGGTTTCTAATCTCATGAGTTAGGCTGAAGCCTGAGAATTATATGTAGGAAGGCTTGCGCTATGCTAGAAACCGCTCTTAACCAGAATTTGCTGATAGGATAATTAATCTAGAGACAACCCCTAGGAACTAAGACCATAAAAGCTAATTTGTAAGTAAGGGCAGGGGGCGATAGAATTAGAGTAATGGGAGATGAAATCCGAGGCAGAGATAATGTCTTCATTTAGACCAGGGGTGTCCAACCTTGGCAACTTTAAGACTTGTGGACTTCAACTCCCAGAGTTCCTCAGCCAGCAGGTCCACAAGTCATAAAGTTGCCCAGTTTGGGGACTCCTGATTTAAGGTGCGTCCACTGTGTACCTACATGTGCGTGGGGGCACCCTCTTTGCAATGTAATACATAAAATTACCATTGTTTTGTTCTGGAAGTTTTGGCTGGTGATTGTTTATTTCAAAACTAGACAATGAATCCCACATTTCTCTCTCTCTGTCTATCACACACACACACACATACACACACTGTACACCTGGAGGAAAAGGGGACACCACAGCCTGGTACCTGTTGACCTTCTGCTGGAGGCACTGGGGGAATCCACCCTTTCCGTTCTAGCTCTCCAAATCACTGCCCATTAATTCAGAAATGCCCGTCCGCTGGCTTGCCCTCCAGAAGTCTGGAGCTCTGCCTTTTCCCCAGGCCTTTCCGATTTCAAAATGCAAACCTGTTTCCGGCTCACACCCAGTGATGGAAGCATCCTTAGGAAAGCTTTGGCAAAAGAAAGATTGGGATGAGGGAACCAGGCTTTGCCAACAGGTCTGGAGAGGCGGAGGTGGAGCCGATGAAGCGGCGAATCCGATTGTATTGCTCCTGCCATGGGAGGGAGACGGAGGGGTTTTTAATGGATTTATTTTATAATAAGACTTTATGTAATGTTTCTACTTACTTACCTATGTGTGAGTTGGGTGGCTATATAAATTGGTTTTCAAAAAATAAAGAAAAGTAGGCAAAGGCACGACGCCATGCCTCTCTCTCTTGCAAGCGGGCCATTTCTGCAGGAAAGGGAAGAAACCCGCAGGGCAGGAGGGAACATTTCCAGCCTCAACTGGCTGCCCTCCCAGACTTCCACCAAGCAAGAAAACCCTCACTTGCCTCCCCCGACCTCCCGTAGTCTCTAGCCCCACCAGCGGGGACTGCAGGAGGTCCTCGACTTACAGCTGTCTCATTTAGTGGCCGTTCAAAGTCACGATGGCACTGGAAAAAGTGACTTCCAACCGATTCATCCAGGCTTATGGACGCTGCAGCCTCCCCAGGTGATCAAAATTCGGATGCTTTCCAACCAGTTCGTATTTGTGACGGTCGCCGCGTCCCGTGACCATATTTTGCACCCTCCTGACGTTAGTGGGGAAGCCAGATATGCTTAACAACCATGTGACTCACTTAACAACTGCAGTGATTCGCTTAACAAAGGAAGGCAAGGAAGGTCACAAAATGGGGCAAGGCTCACTTAACAACCGTCTTGCTCAAGAGGGGAAATTTGGGGCTCAATTTTGGCCATAAGTCGAGGACCACCTATGTCTGCACCCGCGGCAGCCCCTGGGGTACCAAGAGGCCCACAATCCCCCCCCTTCCAGGATCAAGAGGGCCAAGCCCTGAAGCCACCCATGGGGGCCAAATGCGCCCCTCACCCTCCTTCCTTGGGGGGGCAAAGAAGTCTGGGGGTCTCCTTCACTTGGGCTGGGGCGGGGGGGGAATCTAGGGGGGTGCCCCAACGTCAAGCGGGGTCCACGGGCGCACCCCCCCTTTCCTCCTGTCTGGGGACGGACAGGCCCCGCCCTCTTCCCCGGGGGGGGGGCCCCGGGCGGGGGGGGGCGCTCCGGGTAAAGCGCGGGGGGGGGAGCTAAGGGCCCGCCCAGACTCCGCCGTTGCCGGGCAACGCGCGCCGCTTCCGGGTCTGGCCGTGGCGCGGCGGTGACGTCAGGGAGGCGCGTCCGCGGCTCGGGACGCTGGTCGGAGCATGGGGGCCGCCCGGGAAGTGGAGCCGCCGCCGGCGCAGGACGAGGAGCCCGAGGACGACGAGGAGGAGGAGGCGGCGGGGGTCGACGGGGAGCCGGGGGCGGCGGTGAGGGCGGGGCCTACAGGCGGGGGGGGGGGGCCGGGGGGGGGGGCGCCTCCGGCCCCCCCCCTTTTCTTTTCCCCCCCCCCCCCCCCCCCCCGCAGAGCCCCTGGAACATCATGATCAAGCACCGGCTGGTGCAGCGGCGCGGGCGGCGATCCCAGATGATGACCAGGTAAGGCCCCCTCCCCGGGGGGGGGGAGAGGGGGAAGGGAGGGTTGCTTCCGGGAAGGATGCGTTGGGGGTCGCGAGGGGGGTGTCACCCACCTTCCCCTCCCCCCCTCGCAGCTTCACAGATCCTGTGGTCTCCATGGACCTGCTGCGCGCCGTCCTGCAGCCCAGCATCAACGAGGAGATCCAGGCGGTCTTCGGCAAGTACATGAAGGTAGGGGGCGGGGGAGGGCAGGGGGAGGGGGTTGGTAGGGGGAGCAGCTGCCTGGCCAGAGGCGGGACTCCCCCCCACACCTCCCAGGGACCCCGGCCTCGTCCATTCCAGCGAGAGGCCCCCCATCTCGCCTGGTCCAGGCAGCGGGTGCCCCAGTGGGAGGCCAGGATTGCAGGGGGGGGGGGACCTACCGGAGGGGCAGCGGGTGTTGGGGGTGCCATGCATCCGCTGCAGTTGCCTTTCATAAGAGCGGCCATAAATAAATTCAGGTCTTTTTTTTTTCAAGGGGCAACTGGACTTCCCGGGGGTTTTTCTTTGAAGACGTTTCGCTTCTCATCCAAAAAGCTTCTTCAGCTCTGAATGGAAGGATTGATACTCCTTGCAGACAAAGAATCCTTCCGTTCCCCACCCTCCAGTCAGAGCTGAAGAAGCTTCTGGGATGAGAAGAGAAACGTCTTCAAAGAAAAGGCAAGAAAGTCCAGTTGCCTCTTGAAAAAAAGGCACCTTTGGGACAACCCTGACCTGGATGACTATGGAGAACCTCCATAGACCAGGGGTCCCCAAAGGTGGCAACTTTTAAGACTTGTGGACTTCAACTCCCAGAATTCTCCAGCCAGCTTTGCTGAAGTTCACAAGTCTGCCAAGTTTGGAGAGCTCTGCCGTAGACGAATACAGGTAGTCTTTAACTTACAAGCATTGAGTCCGTTCCTGAAGTTACAACGCTTACATAGCAGCATCCCCGTGGTCCCATGAACAAAATTCACCGTGCTTGGCAACTGGCTCTTATTTATGACGTTCGCAGTGTCCCTGGGTCGCGGGATCCCCTTTTGCCATCTTCTGACGAGCAAAGTCAGTGGAGGGGTGGGCAGGTTCCCTGAACGGCCGCGTTACTAGCTGCAGCGGTTCACTTCACAACTGGGGCAAGGAAGGTCCTGCAATGGGGCAAAACTCGCTGAACAACCTTCTCGCTTACCACAGAAATGTTGGGCTCCATTGTGGTGGTCACAAGTCAAGGATTTACCAGTCAATGCATCCCTCGGGAGGGGCATCAGTTCTGTCCCCACAGTCGCCTGACCCTGAGGGGCTTCTTCTTCTTCTCTCCAGTTTTTCCAAAAGGCGGCAGGGAACGTGCGCGAGAATGTCGGGGAGGACGTGGACACAGAGCAACTCATCCAGGAGACGTGCCGCAGCTGCCTGGAGCAGGTGGGGGGGGGCCTGCAGCACCGTCTGTTCCAAGAACATGCTGCTCTTGAATGCAGGACCGGGGGGCGGGAGAGGTGGGCAGCCACCCCGGGTGAAAGGAGGGCCCTGGGTCTACTTTTCCCACACCGTGAAGTGCCACTTTCATTCTCTCCGTCTTCCTTGGGCAAAAACTAATGGGAGCCCTAGCCAGCTGTGGAGCCAGGGTGATCATTGAGTATAATACTCGGTGGCAGCGGAACATAATATAATGCAGAAATGGTTGTAGGAATTGGGTAGGTCTAGTTTTATGAAAAGAAGGACTGTGGGGGACCTGATAGCGGTGTTCCAATATTTGAGGGGCTGCCACGCGGGGGGGGGGGGGTTCCACCAGTTCTCCAAAGCCCCAGAAGGCAGGACAGGAAGCAACGGATGGAAACGCATCAAGGAGAGGAGCAACCTGGAATGAAGGAGGAAATTCCTGACAGGGAGGACAGTGAATCAGTGGAACAGAAGTTGCTTCCAGGAGTGGTTGTGGCTGCTCCGTCACTTCAAAAGAGATTGGACACACAGCTGTTTGTCTGAAATGATCTGGGGTCCCCTGTTTGAACAGAGGGTTGGACTAGGAGACCCCCGGGGTCTCTTCTGACTCTGTTATTCCATGATGCAAAAGTAAAATAACTTTTCAATAATGGAGTCAGAAGAGACGCACAAGGTTGTGTGGAATGACCTTATTCTACTGTGCCAAAAGGAGCCGGAAGTTCATTCCTTTTTTCCTCTCCTATTTTCCCATTCGTTTCATTATATTTATATTTCTGCATTTTACATTTTGACGAACTAATAAGACACGAGTATTGAGACAGGGGGGATCATTGAAAGCGCATCGCTGGGCTGCTCAAGTTGGGGGAGGCGGGGGCTCCCTCGGGTTCAGGGATGCTGACCGGCCCTCCTGACCAGCCGCCTCTCCCGCCAGGCCAAGCTTCTCTTCTGCGATGGGAAGAGGCCGGTTGCCAGAGTTGTCCACGAAGCGCCAGCCATCAAGGTAAAGGCCAAAAGCCCGGCTGGGGAGCAGCCTAAGGGTCTGCTAAGGGTCCCTTCACCTCCTTGCTGGGAGAAGCCCCCTGGCCGCACAGGCCGCCTCTGCAGGGAGCCCACACCTGGGGCAGGTAGCAGTTGTCGCTGCACAGGTGACTCTTTCTCTCTCTCTCTGCAGCGGGCAAAGCCCCTGGAAGACGAAGGGAGCCAGCAGGGGAGCCCCATCCCCAAGAAGGGAGGCCGTTGGGGGAGCTCCCGGCAGCCCGCTCTCTCGGTGCAGCCAGGAGACACTGAGGAAGGGCTTTTCTCCTTGGCAGAGGAAGGGGAGACCGCCAGGACAGAGCCAGCCAGGCGACCGCGGTGCTTCAGGGGTCAGCGTGTGAGTAGGGATTCCACCCAGGGCCTTGGGGGTGGGGGGGGCTGCCCCCCTCCCCCAGGGAAGCCTTGGGACGCCCCTCTGGACAAAACACCCGGTTAAAGGAGGGGGGGGAAGCCGGGAAATGGGGGGGGGCACCGGGGAAAGGGGGGGGGGGATTCCTTTTATAAGGGGGGTTGGAAGGTGCACCCGAGATTCGAGCCTGGCACAGTTACGGCGTGGGGGGGGGGGGCAGCAAAGTAGGTTCTGCCCTGGGAAGCAGAGGTGCAGGGGGTTCGGCCCCCTCCAAAAGACCCCCCTCCCTCCCTCCCTCCTCTCTGCTTTCAGGGGGAAGAGCAAGTCCTGTGAGCCGGTGCAGAGGGACGGTCCGAAGGTACGCAGAGCCCTCCCTGAGGAAAGGAGCCCTGGGGAGGGGAGGCAGAGCCGAGGGGCCGGGCCTGGGCCCCACCCACCCGTCAGCAGGGCCCCTGAGCCAGGGAGCCACCCAGGGGGACCGAGGGGCCCCTCTGGCCACTCCCTGCCACTGACCCCTGCGTCCCCTTGCAGTGGGACCCCCTGCGCCTGACGGAGACCACCAGCTTCGTTCTTGGCTCAAGAGCAAACAAGTAAGGGGGGGGAGGGCAGCCTCCAAGGGGGGGAGGGGGCTGGGCTGTCCCTTGAACCGCTGCAGACTTTAATTCTTCCCCCCTCTGGATCCAGGGCCCTCGGGATGGGGGGCACCAGAGGCAGGCTCTACATCAAGCACCCCCACTTGTTTAAGGTCAGTGTGGTTTCTTTCCTGGGGGGGGGGGGGGGGGGACCTTTTGGAGGGGGGGGGGGTGTCATTCCTTAGTTTACCAACTTGCCCCAGGGAGGAGGCAGCCCAGGGCTTTCGGCAAGAAGGCCACCAGGACGTGGGGGGAGGACATAGGCTGGCCTCTGAGGACAAGGGTCTGGACTTACGACCAGTGGGCCCCCCAGGGAGATTTGACAGGGTTGGGAAGTTCTGGGGGCCATTGTCCCCCCCCCTCTTCCCCCTCCCCCATGAGGGGAGCGTTTGGGGCACTTGGCAGGCAGCCAGCACTCTCGGCCGTTGCAGGCCCCCACGGATGCCATTTCTGGGGGGGGATCGGGGGGGGGTTGCCAGAAATCCACATTTGCTCCCAGGCTCCTTGGGGGGGGGGCGAGTACTGATAGACCTCAACTTACGACCACAATTGAGCCCAAAGCCCAAAGCAAGGCAGTTGTCGAGTGAGCGTTGCTCCCATTTTAGGACCTTTCTTGCCAAGGTTGTTAAGTGAATCCCTGGCTCCCCCACTGACTTGGCTTGTCAGAAGGTGGCAAGAGGGGATCTTGGGACATCCCCCCCCCCCCCCCCCGGATGCTGCAACGGTCGTGGAAAACGGTCCCCAATTGCTTTTTTTCCCAATGCCATTGTAACTTTGGACAGTCGCTAAATGAACTGTCGTAAGTCGGGGACTGCCTGTGATGGGTTCACTTAACAATGGCGGCGTCCACTCAGCTGGCACAAAAGTTGTAAAGTCCGATGGGGTCTCGTGTCAACGGCCATCGCAACGTACGAGGACCGTCATTCCAGGCTCGCTCTGGGTCGTAAGACGAGGAGGGGCCGGCGGAGGCTGGGCTCGGTCCGCTTCCCTCTTCCGCATTGTGCAGAGAAGTCCGTGCTGGGCTAGGCCAGCGTCCGCCTGCCAGGGGGTGCTGCCTTTCCTCCCCCC